>NW_026507436.1:0-21720 GCF_026875155.1 Cherax quadricarinatus
AAAAAGTCTGGAAGGAGTGTTTTAATAGAGAACAGAGCAGGCTAACAGCGCTAAGGCGATCGTGGGGCAGACTTGAGAACAGGAATAGCAGGGACTGTTGCATAGAATTGTGGTAGTGAAGTTTGAATCTTGAGTAGCTGGCAGCAGGCTAGGTCAAATCGAGGATAGAACAACATGAGAATTACAGGAGTAACTGAGGAGGCAGGTTAGCAATGGAGCCTTTACGAATTTTTGAAGCTGCTCCTAGATAGGTGGTATAATTTAGCCTTGTTACTGAAGGTGAAACGTAGAGGCTTGATTGAATCCAGAACTTGGGCGAGTGTGAAGTGAAGCGGTGATTCACATGCATACTTGACTGTTCCGCACCGAGGCTTTGTAGAGTTCAGTACAGGTCAATGGTGTCAGTATTTGAAGGAGAAGTGTAATAGGTTAAGGTTTTCCCATGAGGGTTTACTGGAGTCGTCGTTTCTTCCTCTTCTGGAGTGGATTCATGGGAGAATCTACAATGGTGGTAGCAGGTGCTGAGGGTCGACAGGAGCAGCTGTAAGGTGTAATGGTTGTGTAACAGCAGGCTGGGAGAGGTGGGAGACGGTAGTTGAGGCAATTATGATCAACGTTGTCAGCTGTGGAAGTGGTTATAGAAGTTACAGGAGCAGTTGCTTGGGCAGGAGACAGGTCTTCAGGTGCAGTAAAGTTCAGGACGTTGGGAAGGATCTTGAGGATGTCTGCTGAAGGTGTGGAGTCTGGAAAATTGAAGGCAGGCATGTTGTTCAGACGGAATAGTTCGTTAATAGTGGTGTTGAAAGTGCCGGGGTTTGCTGCGTTTGCTTCAGTAGAGAGAGAGGTGACCATATTGTCCAGTCTTTTCACAAAGACCGAACGTTTCGACTTCAAGAATGGAGACGGGGATAGAGTGAATTGTTGTGTTTGTAGGGTCCTGATTGAAGAGTCATCCATAAGTCTTGATGCTTCCGTGTCGTCTGTGCAGACGACAATGAAGGTGTCGTTCAGAGAGTGGATTGCCGTAAATTTGACCTGCAGGCGGGTCTTAACGACGGTAGCTAAAGCTAACTTCGAGGAGTCATTTATTGCACCATTCACAGGCTTGATTTTCACACGATTCGACAGCACAGTTGCTCGACAGTCAAGAGACTCTCTTCGACCCCGCCGGGGTGTAGAATTTATATTCTGCAAACGTCACATCCTTTTCACAATGCGTCGAATCGTGTGAAAATCAAGCTGTGAATGGTTGCAATAAATGACTCCTCGAAAGTTAGCTTTAGCTTACGTCGTTAAGACCGCCTGCAGGTCAAATTTACGGCAATCCACTCTCTGAAGGACTCCTTCATTGTCGTCTGCACAGACAGACAAGGAAGCATCAAGACTTTTGGACGACTCTTCAATCAGGACCCTACAAACACAACAATTCATCTATCCCCGTCTCAATTCTTGAAGTCAAAAGGGTTGGGGCTTTGTGAAAAGCCCTGGACAATATGGTCACCTCTCTCTCTACTGAAGCACTAAAGGGCATTATTGAGGAACAAAACACCGGGGCCCTCGGTAGACAGCATCTACAAGTCCCAAACGCCCCATCTAGGTTTAAAGATTACATTTTCAAAAACCCCAAATGGCTCCCAAGCTCTCTCTGAGGGGGTCTGGCCATAAAAATTTTACCAAAATCCCCCTAGTCATATAGAACAAAACGTTTACAAACATCTCCCACTGTGGACCTGTACCCCTATAAAAACACACCCCCAAGACCCCCCCATAAAGGGGATAAAAAAGTTTTTGTTCAAAATGTGGAAGATGGACACGATTTCAGACCCTAACCCCATTACTACAGCCCCAAACTTGTCAAAAAACTGAAAAGGGGTAACCATCATACCCTTGCAGCTAAGTGCCCACTCAAAAAGAAATCATATTGAAAAAACTAAAGTTCTGAAGAACACCCCCAATTTCCCACCGCCCATACGCTGCAAAAACCAAAACCACAAACCAAACACCACCAAAAACTTACACGTAATCAAACAGGCCCCATCGCCCGGGAAAACCCTCCCCCCTCTCACCCCAAGACGGAGATTCCCCCAAAAAGGTTTTATTTGCTTTGGTAGGGCACCCCTTTGCAAAGGGCAAAAAACCCCCCGGCACTTTCAACACCCTTTTAAACAAAACTATTCCGTCTGAAAAAACATGCCTGCCTTCAATTTTCCAGCTCCACCCCTTTTCAGCGGGAACACCCCTCAAGACCCTTCCCAACCCCTGAAGCTTACTGCCCCTGCAACCGGGTCTCCCCCCAAGGAAACCCTGCTTTTGTAACTTTATAAAAAATTTCCCAAAACGCGGCCCAACCGGTTGATCATTTTTGCCTCAACCCCCGTCTCCCACCTCCCCCAAAGCCTGCTGTTAAAACAACCATTACCCCTTACAGCTGCTCCTGTCGCCCCTCAGTCCCCTGCAAACCACCATTGTAGTTTTCCCCCCAATAAAATCCATCCAAAGAGAAGAAAACCCCGACGACTCCAGAAACCCTCGGGGAAAACCCTTTTCCCCTTTTAAAACTTTCCTTCAATAGACACCAGACCTGTACTAAACTTTTACAAAAGCCCGGTGCTGGAACATTTCAATTATGCATTTTAATAAACCGGGGCTTCACTTCACCCTCCCCCAAGTTCTTGAGTTCATAAAGCCTCTACGTTTCACCTTAAAGAAACCAAAGGCCTTAAAATTTTAAACCACCTATCTAGGGCATTTTAAAAAAAATTCGAAAATGGCTCCATTGTTTAACCTGCCCCCTCAGTTACCCCTAAAATTTCCCCCTGTGTTTTCAAACCTCTGATGTGACCCCCCCTTTTGGCCTGCCTGCTTCAAAAAATTCCCAAAAACTTCAAATCCCAGAAGTTCTTGCAGCATCCCTGTTTCCTGTTCTCAAGTTGCCCCCCCGATCGCCTTACGCTGGGTTAACCCCTTTGGCTCTGTTTCATGATTAACCCCCACCCCCCCTCCCCCGGCTTTTCTTATCTGTCCCATCTTCCCGTCATCCCATTGGGATTTCCCTAAACCCTTTTTCTTTTTTTCATTTCATTTTAACCCATATTGTTTCAAATTTTGGGAAAACAATGCTTTTTCCCCAGACTGAGGGCTGACCACCTAAAAAATTTTTAAGGGTGATAAAACTGATTACATCGCTTAAATCTTTTTTGTTTCTTCAAAATTTTTCTGTACTCGATTTGAAAAAGCCTACTGGTAGGCAAACTTTTTCGAAAAAAAGGGTTACTTAACTGTTGCATATGTGTCTTACCTAAAATTTGTCGGTTTTTTTTCCATTTTAATTTTCATACCCAAATGTTGCACTTGTGTCAAATTTTTATAAAATTGCCCGTTTGCGGGTAAACCCAATTCATCTAATTCCGCCTCCCCACAGCAACATTTTGGGGATTTTTAATACGGGGGAATTTCTTCAACTTTCCAAACCTTTGGGCACGACCTCCCTTTCCCAACATTCGTAAAAGTGCCCCCACCTACAAACTGCTGAAACCTTCCTCCCTTTGCAGTATTTTAAACCCACTTTTTGCACAAAATTGCTGAAATTCTTTTAAAGATTGATTACTGATCACATCGACTAAAGGTTGAGGACGTTTAAACCTAAAAACTCCTCCTGTTTTTTACCATTCTCCTTCGTAGGGACTGTAAACCCACTTGTGGCGAAACGTTTCCTCTTTAAAAGAAAACCAAAAAATTGGGGCAGGGTGTCAAATTTTAAATAAACCTGTTTCCCGGTTTTCGTAAACCCTTCATCTTTTTTTTGTGAGTAAAAAGTAGTGATACTTTTAACTTCAACTTCTGTTTTTTTCCAGACAAGGGAAACCCAAAACTTTTCCCTCCGGCTGTGGGACAAAACCCCCTAAAAAACTACGTCCCCAAGGGTTTTTACTAAATTACTCACCCTTTCACATCTCTATTTTTCTACTTTTTTTGGGTACCCCAATGAAAAAAACCTACTGTGAAAGGCAAAACTTTTTTGGGAAATTTATAGAACTTAACTGTTTCCATATTTCTTGTCAATAGGAAAATAACCTACCTGCCCTGGAGGTAATAAAGCCCGCAGAGCAAATTTTGATTAAGTAAGGTGGCATGCAAAGGAGTACGTAGCCTTTAAATTCTGTCCCATGTACACCCCTCATTTAAAGGTTTTTTCCCCCCAAACCACAAAACCAGGTTGCTAAGGGGTTGATGAGGGGCCCCGTCGTTCAAAAGTGACCAGGTTTTAGCCAAAAAGGGAAAAAGGTTTTTTTGGCAATCGCAGAGGTTATTTTGGGGTACCCTCTCTTGTCTCCCCTTGTCTTCCCATTCTAGAGCTTTTTTTTGAAGCACGGCCCTGCTATCTTGTGGTTTTTCTATTTCTGCCCTTGCTTCCGGGGAGTGCACATACTTATCCCCTTTTCATAATTTTTAAAATTTTTGCTTTTCCCAAAATTTGGTGAAGGTAAAATAATCTAAATTTTTTTTCTGCTGTTTTATTTTGCTCCCTTTACCCCCGGGGGATAAAAAGGCCTTTTGGAATCCTGGGTTGTAATATGGGTACCTGTCCGAGAGCTGGAGCTGGACTTAGAAAAAGGGTTTGACTTAGGGTGAAGCTGTAGAAAAGGGGAACTTTTGTGCAGTTGCGTTTTTGGCTTTGGGCATTAGCTTTGGCCTACGTTTTAAAAATTTTGGTGCCCAGTTACTGTTTTTGGTCAGCCTTGTCATTGGTGATCTTTCAACAGTTTCGAACAGCTTGTTGGGGTGTGCTCGCTTCACTACAGTCAATCTTCTAGAACAGGGGAAAGTTTTGGGCATTGCTTTAAAAATTTTTGCGTGGCCCGTTTTTTTTCCCTAGGCCTGTTGGGTGTAGAGAATTTTGCAGTCAGCTTTGCTTGTATGCGTATTCTAAAATCTTTACTGGGAAATAGCTAAGATGTTCGGGAAAATTTAAACGTGTTACGTGGGGTATTCGGGAAATCTTTACTGTGATAGGAATAACTTATGCCCCTAGACGAGTCAGACTTCTGGTGGTGGGCATATATTTTGCATAACCTCCCTTAAATTGCCCCCTACAGCATTTTTGGGAAAATTGCTCGTTCCATTGGCTTAAAAATCCCAAACGCACTCCCCACAGCTGGCAACTGCTTTCACTGTTTGTGAAAAAACTTATGAAAAAGGGGATGGCACATCGGGACCCCCCCCCAACGGGAGTAGGGAAAAACTACAAATTTTCTCGCAGGGGAAGATGAACACCACGAAGAAAAATTTGGTCATATAGTGCAGCGGGGTTGTCTAAAGGTAAATTAGTGCATTGGCATTTGAGCTGGAAAAAAATCAATCTTGAAAAAACTGGGAAAAACAGAGAGCATTCGGAAAGGGAAGAATTTGATAGGGAAAGAGAAAGGAGGCTTTTTTCCCTTTCTGAAAATTAAATTTTTTTTTTACAAAAAGCAGTAAAACCTTGTTCCCCGTTCCCAATGAGGCCGAACCAGAAAAATTTTTTCAAAAAGCTTCGAAAATCAAGTTTCAAGCCTTTAGGTGGCCGGAAAAAAAATTGGGCATCTTTGGGGTTCAAACCCCAAAAAGGGGTAAGGACGGGGAATTTCATCAGCATTAAATGACGCTGAATTTTTTTGTTTATAAAGTAGTAAGACCACAGTGTTGGGAGCATATACATGTATCCCGGAAAAAATATGGGGAATTTTAAAAAGCAGGCAGCAGCTTGGTCAATCCTAGGGGATTTTCGGAAAGGAAAACCCAAAAGTTTTTTCCCAGCTGGTATAAAGCAAGTGGTGTCTCTCCCTTTTGAGGAGGGGTACAGTTTACCCTGATTGATAACCTGCTGGAGTCTGTGGGCCAGAGGTTGGGAAAATTTCCCCTCTGTTTTTTTGGGAAGCATTTGGAGGAGCTATATATTCTTTTCCCTTTTCTTTAAAATTTATGAACAGTGCAAATATTAAAACGGGGTACTTGACTGTAGGGTCTAAAAAGGTTTTCCCCAAAAAAGTTCCCTGAAAATTAGGGGTTTTTAAAAACATTTACTACGTTAGGGGTGTCATAAAACCTATATGAGTAATTTTCTCCGGTTTTCCCAAAAACCGAGAAACCCTCCCAAGGGTTTTCTGGAGAGAAGTTAAACCTACCCTTGGACGATTTAAATCTGGGAATGGGCCACGTTTTTTTTTATGAGGAAACACCGGTCGGACCCTCGTAAATCAAGTGAAAAAACCCCCGATCAAGCCTTCCTATTCCCAGGTTGCAGGATTCCCAGATGTCTCTTTTTTCCATGGCCCGGGGAACTGCCCTTTCCCGGGAGGAAAACGAAGGCCCCTTTTTTTTTAAAAAAATTCGTTTTTGGAGGCAGCCATGGGTAAATCCTCTTGGGGCCCCCCCCGGTGGGTTTAGGGATGTTAAAACGTTTTTTTAAACTCCCAACGAAAAAGGGTAAGGGACAGGGGGCCCGGGAAAACGGAATGCCCGGGTTAGGGGTTTTCCAACCAATTTTAGACCCCCAAATATTAAAATAGTCATAATATTTCATTAGGAGGTCCCCTTGGGAATTAAAAAACCCTTGTATAGAATCACAAAAAAAATTTTTATTGGGAAAAAATTAAAGAAAGATGTAAAGAATCATTTTTGGGGTGTTCCCGAGAATGTCAGTAGTGGGGAAACCTGGAAAATTCCTTTCCCCCGGCACTTCCCCAAAACCTATACCGCTGATGGAAAACCCTTTTTGCAGAAAAAATTATAGATTGTGTAGGTCCATTTACCAAAGGCAAAGTCGGGAAAAATTAATTTTTTATTTACGATTAGGGGTTTAAAAGGTAACCAGATCCCCTGAAGCAATTCCCATGCGTAGAAATTAATACTAAAGCATTCTCAAAGCTTTAACAAAATTCATTTTTTTTTTTTGGGATTCCTAAAACTATTCAAAGTATAAAGGGTTACTAACTTTACTCCCAAAATTTTTTGGGGAAGTTTTAAACTAGGTTAGGGATAATCCACAACTTACCCAAATTCCCTTTAATTCACCTCAGCCCCAAAGGGGCCCCTTGGGAAAGATTCCCATCAAAATTTAAAAAACTATGGAAAACTTTTTGCATGCCTTTCCTAAAAGACGGGTTGAATATTCCCTTTGTTGCTGTTCTCAGTACGAGAGATTTTTGCAAGAGTCAAACGGGGTATATTTCCGTTTGAGCTGATCTTTGGGCACAATGTACGGGGTTTCCTCTTCGGGGGGCTCAAAAAAGGTTAGAGGGGAGAAGACTTAGCTCAACACCCCAATAACCCGTCTTCAAGGTTGCGGGTGGCACATCGGGTTACCCCAAGGCTAACCTAAAGACAGCTCAAAGTAAAAAAAAACAAGGAAAGACAAAGTGCAAAATTCCGCTCCTTCCTTTCCAGGAGAAAAGGGTTTGTTGGGCGGGAAACCCTATCCCCTGGCCACACCTTAAAAAGCTGATTTACGGGACCTATCCCAGATTGTAATTAGATTATCTGATGAAATTATGGGGGTAGCTCCCATTGAAAAGACCTCAAAAACAAAAATTTTCCCCACATTAATAAATTAAAATTTTTTTCATACACCAGAAAAAGTCCCATTAAAAAACTCTGTCCCTTCCCTCTGGGGACGACTCTGACCTTTGCACTCTATCTCTAAAAATAATTTTTTAAATTTTCAAATTCTGCCTCCTAAAGGTTCCTGGGCCCTTTAATGGAGGGATTATCTGAAATCCCAAGCAAAAAAATTTTTAACGGAGTTCAACAGTCAAAATCCTAATATTTTTTCGGATGTGCCGAAAAAATGTACGTTAGGTTTATCATAAAGTAAAATGTGGGAAAAATCAAAACCCAAAATTAAACTCGCCCCCTACTGGGGCAAATCCTGAAAAAAAAAGGGCCTACTTAGCGGAAGTGAATTTTTGTTAAAGCAGGGTTTTTAGTTGGGGTCAAAAAGCCATGGGCTTCCCCGTGCCCCCTTTGGGTGAAGAAGGCTGATGGAGGGTTTTGTATGTGTACGGGACTAGTAAGGTGAAGAGGCACAATTACGGGATGCTTCCCCTCTTCCTCTTCGGGAAGAAGAAATTGTTTGGGGGTTTAAGGTATTTTTGGGGGCCAAGTTAGATCCCCTTTTAAAGGCTACTATCGGTACCTTTGAGGAAAAGGGGGAAAGGGGAAAATTTCTTCCCTTTTAAAAAATTCCAGGAGGTCATTATCAATACACATTTAAACCCCCTTCAGAAGAAAAAATTCCCCCCTTCTTTCCAGAAACTTATCCTCGGGGTTTTTAAACGGGATTGAAGGCACGGCAGCTACCTAGATGAAAATTGTTGTGGGGTCTGATATTTGGATCAACATACTTGGGATTTAAAGGGCTTTTTTGAAAACCTTTTAAAGGGAGTTCCCTTTAACATTTTAATTTTAATCTAAATCTTTTTTTTGGGCCCGGGCCCACTTTTAAATTTTTCTAGGCCATAAAAGTAGGTAGGGTAAAGTTGACCTAAACTTCCCTAAATTCTTGCTTTTAAAAAGATTATCCGTTCCCTTTCATGTAAAAAATTTTCTTCAAGTTTCCTAGGCATGATGGGATTTTACAAAAAATTCTGTAAGAATTTCTCGAAATTGAGCCCCCCCTTCCCCCTTTTTACCATCCCCAAACCCCCTTTTTAAAATTGGACCTCAGACTGTAACATGGGTTTTAATAAAGCAAAAAATTATTGTGTAAATGCAAACCCCTTCTCTTGTCTCCAGACTTCTTCCCAAAATTTTTTTTCATTACAGGTTTGAAAGCTTGTATTTTGGGGGTTGGGGGAGTACATTACAAACGGGAACAAGGAAATTTCAGCCCGTACATTTCTTTTCACCAAGTTTTCCCGCCCCATCAGAGGGCCCTTTCCAAACCCTTGAAAAAAAAAGCCCCCGTGTGGTACTGGTTTTAGCATTTTTGATGTTTTTTTTGGGCCAGAAAATCGCAGGTGGTCAGTTCTACAGTGAAATTTCAATCCTCCCAGTAAATTTTTCCCCAAACCCCCAAGGGAAACCCCAAAACAAGGCTTTTGTTTGCGCTAAGGGTGCAGGGCCCCATAATTTTTCCATTAAATATATTGGGCAAAAAAAAATATTTTGGCAGAAATCTTTATCAAAAGGGTTTAAAAATTTTTATTTTTGTAGGTTTTGGTTTATTTGGGTTAAAAACCCCTTTTCACGTCTTTTTTTTTATCCCCTGGTGGGTTTTTTTTTTTTTGGAGGGGATTTCGGGCTGCCGTCCGCCTTTTTTTGGAAACCCATGCAAGCCTGTTGACTGCTGTTTAATCCCTTTTTTTTAGGGTTTTTGGGTTTTGGTTTACGGAAAAGCTGACCCCTATCTTGGTTTTGGGTGGTGGAGAGGAAAAGGGGGTTTCCCAAATTTTTTTTCCATGGCGGCCCCGGTTTTCCACTGGAGGGGGCCCGCCTAATCCGGGCCTTTTCGGGGGGGGGGTGTGGATGAAAGAGTACTAACCTTTTATTCTGCGCATTTTACCAACCCCCCCTTTACAGGCTATCTTTCCCCCCAACCAGCGAACCGGGTTTCTAAGAGGGTTTTTGATGGTGCCCCGTCGTTTTTAAATAGGGACCAGGTTTTTAAGCCAAAAAGAAGATGGTTTTTTTCAATCGAGAGGTTATGGGGTACCCCCTCCCCCTGTCCCGCCCTTTTTCATTCCCCTTCTAAAAGCTGGTTGAAGCCCGGTCTGCTATCTTGTGGCTTCTATTTCCCCCTTGCTTACCGTGGGAGGACTATACCCTTTTCCCGTAAATAGTGGACCTTTTTGCATTTTAAATGGTTTTAAGGGGTAAAAAAGTCTAAAATTTTTTTGCTTTTGTTTTAAATTTTTCTCCCCTTTCACCCGGGGTAAAAAGGCCAAATTTTTAATCCCGGGTTGTAATAGTAAGGGGTAGTTTTTGGGAAATATTAAGGTTTTTAATGGTTTTGATTAGATTAGGTTAGTTTTTTGTAAAAAGGTTGGGTTTAAAAATAGATTAAATTTGTTTGGGAAAATGAAAACAAATGCAACTAATGTGACATTTTTTCTGTGGCCAAAAGTTTCGCTTTCCCCGGAGCTTTGTCCCAAACTTTAAAAGCTTTAAAAAAGTCATGGTAGACGAAACGTTGCCACAATTTAAAAAGTCCGTTAGTTGCACTTATGTCCTTTTATTAAAAATATTTTCGTTAATTTTTTTTCCCAAATTTGGCTACTTAGATGAGGAAATTTGTTTCGTAGGTATGGTTTGGCCAGAAAATTTGGGTAAATTTTAAATTTTTTAGGTTAGATAGCTGCCCCCACCGCCCTCAGACCAGGCCCTTTGGTGGCTACCCTGATCGATCAAACTGTATGTTGTACAAGAATGGTTTTACAATTTCCGACAAATGAAATTGGCACTTTTTCAACATCTGGGGTCTTTTTTTGTAACGTTTTTCCCAAACCAGTGGCTTTATCAATTTTCAAATTCCCAAAACAAAGGGTTTTTCTCTTTTTGCACCTTTGCAAAGGGTTTAGGGACTGATTACCCCATTTCTGTTCATAGTTTTCCTGGGTTTTAATTTTTGTCCTGGAATTTTTTATTGATAAAGCCAAGGATTGCGGGAAAAGTTACAATAAAAATACCCAGGGTTTTCCATGTCTCAATTTCAAGCTGTATGTTCCCCCCCGCCGCAGTCCAAATGAAAAAACAACCCGAAAAATGGGAGATGCAAATTTAAAGTAAATTAACGTAAATTCTTTTTCTTTGGGAAAAAGGGAAAAAAATAATTGGGACCCATAAAAAATAAAAAAATGGGAAGGCCCCAGTCCAAAACGATTGCGAGGGAAAAATCTTAGGAATTCTGGTTTGCAGTAATCTTTAAAAAAAAACAGCTGTGCATACTTATACAGTAAAGTTAAAAGAAATTTTTTGGGGTGGCCCTGAGGAAATATAAAAATAGAAGGCCCCAGATTGTACTTCACATTTTAAACACAGAAAGCCGCATATAGGGAAAATTTAAAAAATTTTTAAAGGCTTTTGGTCCCACTTTGGGACAAATTTAAATGTTAAATTTTTCAAGTCAACCAAAACGTCGTCATAAGCTTTAGTCTCCCATGTGCGGGGTTTTTTTATTTGTTTTTTATTTTTTTTATTCTTCAGGGTTTTTAAAAACCACTGAAAAACGTCATTTTGAGAAATTAAACTACGCAAGTCCATTTTCCCGAATGAAAAAAATCGATGGAAAACATGCCGAGGGAAAGGAAAGAAATGAAAATAATCCCACTTTCCAGAAACCCTTTTCCCACTAAGATAAAAAGGAGACACTGACTCCCCGCTCTCCGGTTTAGGCATGAATTAAGGGGGAATGACTGAAGTGTATAAATGGAAAAGGGGAAAAAAAATTTCAGATAATTTTTAAATAAAAAGCTGAAAAAAAGTAATCAAAAACAGAAATCGGGGCAAAAGGGGTTTTTAAAATGGAAAAAAAAAAAAAAGTTTTTGGAAAAAATATAAGGGAAAAACATGGTTTTGGTTTAAAAGAGTTGGTTATGAGGTGGAACAAACTTCCCCAGGGAAAATTACTGAAAAAGATAACTTTTGTTTTAAAAAGTTAAATTTAACCTGCATACCCTGGGGGCTTGTTAGGTTCGCCGATACTCTGCCCCGCAAAATTTAATCTGAATTTTTTTTACCTGACCCCCAAAATGTTTGGGGTTTCCTTCCCGTGATTTTTTTTACCTGGTCTTTATTTCAACGATTTGTGAAAAAAAACCTAAGTAAACCTTACCTGAAAATAAAACCCGCATTGGATTTTCTTTTACTATAATTTAAATTTTTCCCTTTTAAAAATTTTTTTAATCCTTTTGTTCATTTTTTCCAAACTGAATATAGGGCCATAGGGGTTTACCCCTTTCCCCTTTTTTTTTAAATAAAGTGGTATTTCAGTCTTTATTTGTTTCCCGACCTGTGTACTTTTAGACCAAGTTTCTTTGTGGAATTACGACACCTGTGCAACACTTGGGGTTCTTTATATTAAAAAAGTTTGCCTACCCCAGTAGGGTTCTTCAGTCAAATACAGGGAAAAGTATTTGAAAACTTGAAAAGAGTTCATCCATATATATATAAAATATATAATAAAATATAAATATATATATATTATTTAATTATATAAATATTTAAAATATATATATATATATTATATTATAATATTTTTTATCACCCTGGCCGATTCCCACCAAGGCAGGGTGGCCCGAAAAAGAAAAACTTTCAACCCTAATTCCACTCCATCACTGTCCCTTTCCCGAAGGATGCTTTACATAACCCTTTTTTTAAAATGCAACAAAACACCCCCCCCTTCAAGTGCAAGGGACTGTACTTTTCCCCTCTCCCGGGGGGCAAGCGGCCGCCGGTTTTTTCCCCGAATCCCTTCATAAAAAGTTTTCTTTGCTCCCAAATTCCAAAAAGCACGTCAAGTATTAAAAACCATTTTTTCCCCCATTCTCTTATCAAACACGCTCACGCTTTCCTGCTGGAATCCAAGCCCCTCGCACCAAAAAAACCCCCCTTTAAAACCCCCCCCTCCAAAACCCTTTTCCAGACCGAAACCCCCACCCCCCCCCTTCCATTCAGACTGATTCACTCTTGAAATTAATTTTTTTTCCCCTCCATTCTCCCCCAAATGTTTGAACCCCTCAACAACCCTTCCTCAGCCCCCTGGACAACATTTTGGTAATGCCGCACCCCCTCCTAACTTCCCAAAATTCGAATTATCTGCATTTTATTCACCCCCACACATTGCTCCGAATGCTCTCCACTGCCCCCAGCCTTTCCTGCTCAACATTCCCCACCATGTTCCCAACCCCCTTTAAGAGCGTTGGTTTTTTTAAAAAATAAATCTCATACATTCCCCCCCTTTTTCTCCAAGGCCAAAAATTCTTTGTCTCCACAGACTCTTTTAAAAGGGCCCCCCTTCCCCCTTTTCCCCTATCCAAATTTTATGATTTTACCCCATCTTTATAGGCCCATCCGTGACCAAAGTCCACTCCCCCTATCTGAATACCCTTTCCCCCTCCTCCTTTCTCTCTCCCCCAATCTGATTTCAAACTTTTTCACCCCCAATCTTTTTTTTAAACCCCCATAACCTTACTCCCTTTCCCCTTTCCCCACTTTTAATTTTCTTTTTTTGGCCCCCACCCAACCCAAATTCATCCCCCAATCTCTGCAACTTCTCTTCAGAATTTTCCCAAGAGACAGTGTCATCGCAAAGAGCAACTGTGACAACTCCCACTTTAAGTGTGATTCCCTTTTTTTTAACTATGTTTGCCCCCGGGCCCTCGCTTTTTCTTTCTTACAACCCCATTTATAAATATAAATTTAAAAAAACCCGGTACCAAACCCCACATCCTTGCTAAGGCCACTTTTTTCTGGGAAATAATTTTCCCCCTTTCCCACATACTTTAATTTACCCCACATTTCCCCGAAAAAAATCTTTACTGCTTTCAGTAACCTACCTTTCCAAAACCATAAAACCTGCAAAATCTGCCACATTGGGCCCCCCCATCCACCCTGTTTAAAAAACCCCTTTTCCCCAAAAACCATAAATGCCACAAAGCCTCTTTAAAAATTATCTTTAAATTTCTGTTTTACTTTTTAAAGTTTCACGTAAACACCTGGTCCACACACCCCCTAAACCTTTTCCCAAAGCCCCCTTTTTCATCTGCTATCCAAATTTTCCCCTTTACCTTAAAATTTTTTCAATAATAACCTTAACCCAAAAAAATTTGGGCCCGGTATACTCAACAGACTTATCCCCCCCAAAATTTTTGCACTCTCTTTTTCCCCTTTTCCTTTAACAAAAAGGGAAATATGCATGCTCTCTGCCAAACCCTAGGTACCTTACCCTCTTCCAAACATTTATTTTAAAAAATTGCAAAACCACTCCAAAAAAATATCCCCCCCTGCTTTTAAAATTTTTTCTTTAAACCCTTTAATCCTTTGGGTTTCCTTCCCCTTTCATTTTACCCACTGCCTCAAAGAAATTCCCCCACACTCACAACTGGCTCTTCCTCAATCCTACAAGATGTTTTTTCCTCCCCTTGCCCCATACACGAAATCCGCTTTCCCCATCTTCATCAACATTTTGCAATTTTTCAAAATAAATTCCCCCCCCTCTTCCCCAAAACCCTAACTCTTTCCCTTTAAATAACTCTCCTCTCCTATTTTTTAAATGACCCCCAAAACCATTTTTTGGGTTTTCTAGGTTTTTAACTTGTTAAAACTCACTCCCAAAAATTTTTCCCCATTTAACAAAATTTGTTGAAAAACATCTCACCCACTCTCTCATTTGCTCCTTTTTTCTTGCTTCACCCCTCCTTTTTAAAACCCCTCTCCTTTTTTTTTCCCTTTAATCTTTCCCCCCCCTTTCATCAATTTTTAAATTTTTTAAAAAAATTTTCAATGCTTTCCCTTTTCTCCCTTACTACTCTCTTTTACATCATCATTCCACCCAAACGCTCCCCCTTTCCCCCCCACACCCATTTTCCCCGTAAAACCCCAAAATTCTGCTGAACCTTAAAACACATTTTTAAAAACCTAAACCCCCTACCTCTACGACCCCCTTGCCCATGTTTTTCATTTGCCCCTCTATCCTCCAATATGTTTTATTAACCCCCAACTGCCTCCTTTTTAGTTTTTAAAAACCCTTCACCTCTCTCTTCCCATCTACCTTTTTCTCTCAGTGTAGCTACAACTAGGGAAAATGATTCCCCGGTATATTGGGCCCCTCTATAAACATGTACAATCCTGAAGTCTACTAACAGTTTTTTTATCTACCAAAAACTTTAAACCAAAAACTTTTCTGTCAATTTTGCCCCCCAATTTATAAAACTTTTTACCTTTTTTAAACCTCTTTTTTTTAAAATTTTGTATTAAACCCATAACTAAACCCTTTTTTTACAGAGTTCAATCAAAGGGTCCCATTATCATTTACCCTGGCCCCCCCCAAAAATTTCCTACCACACCCTCTCTAAAAGTTTCTCCTACTTTAGCATTCAGATCCCCTACCCCAATTACTCTTCACTTGGTTCAAAGGTCCAATACATTCACTTTAAAATCTCCCCAAAATTTTCCCCTCTCTCCTCTGCTTCCTTTTCCCGGGGGCCCTACACGCTTTTTATGACCCCCTTTCCCCTCCAACCTTTACTTTAATCCACATAAAAATCTTAATTTACAATTCATATTCTCTTTTCTCCTTTTCCCTAATGATCATTAACATTACTTCTACCCCTTCCTTTTCCTAAATCTTTCAGATACTCCAAAAGTTAATCCCCTTTTTTTCCATTTATAAATATTTAAAAAATATATATATTTAAAATTCTAATTTATATATATATATTTTTATATTTTTATATATTTCGGCACGTCTATTACCCTGGGAAAAATATATATGTTAAATATATATATTTTAAAAATATTATTATAATAAATAATTTATAAAAATATATTTATATATATATATATATTTTTATATATATATATTTTGGCAAAGTACGCGCCCCAAAGACTTTTTCGCCATCGTACGCCCCAATTCACGATGGGGAAGTGGCCAAGTCCCAAAAAACGGAGAGACGTCTAAAAAAAATTCCCCGTCTCAAAAGGATGAAAAAAAGGGGCGTGCTTGCTCCCACCCTGTTTGCCTGATGTTTCGGGCCTGCTTACAGGGCGCATTTTTTGGGAAAAGACGCAGGGGAATTTGGCATTTTGGGGGACCGTAAAGGGGGGTTTTGTTTCAACCTCAGGAGGTTAAAACAAAACCCAAAGGCCCGCAACTGACACCATCAATGACCTGCTATTTGCGACGACTGCGCCCTCAAGCTGCTTCAAAACTGCCATGAGCACAGTGTTGACAAAATTTTCTTTACCCTGCAACAAATTCGGGCTGACAATTTTTGTACAAAAGAAGGGCTGAAAATGAGGCCCTCAACCTGCTCCGGGAAAATTTTAAAGTTGAGCCAAAAAAATCACCTTAAAAAGGGGAGCGAAAAAATGCCGTAGAAAATTTACCTTTCCCCCGGCAGTATCCTTTTCCCGAAAAGTTGGGCATCGATGATGAGGTTAATGCCCGACTTGCCAAAAATCAGTGCCACCTTCGGGAGGTTTCCCCAAGAATGTTTTGGAACCGACGGAGCTTTACCACAAAAGCCAAGATCAAGGTTTTTTTCAAGCCATAGTCCCCCACATTCCTAAAGGCTGCCCAAAAACCCGGACTGTCTACAAACGTCACGCCAAAAAAAAGTTGAAACTTTTCACACCACAATGCTCAGGGAAAAATTTTTGGGTCAAAAGGGGAAGATAAATCCCCGACAAAAAGAAATGCGACAAAAGCTGGCCCGCCTAGCATCTACACCCTCCCAATGCAAAACACAGCTTCGCTGGGCAGGGCACGTTTCTCGCATGCCAGAACCCCCGGCTGCCCAAAAAAACTCTTTTTTGGCGAAATGCAGCTGGAAAGGGGCTCAAGGAGGCCCCAAAAAAAGCGCTAAATGAACCCCTTTTAAGGGCTGCTCTGAAACTTTTTAACATCAACCCCACCATGTGGGAGCTGATAACTCAGGGCCCGGAAATTAAAATGGCAGCATTTGTCCCGAAAAGGGGGAACATCCGCGAGGCAACAAATTTTATTGCTGAGCAGGCAGGCAGGCAGGAAACCGGCCCTAGACCCCTCGATGCGCCAAACCCTTTCCCCGTCCACCCCTGCCCCAAAAACGGTTTTTGTGCGCGGATTGGGCCCGACAAGTCATCTGCGTACCCACCAACTTCGACCCCAGATGACTAGATGGTCCTCGTCGAATCGACGGACAAACATGATATACATGTTTGTCATCGATGATGAGGTGAATGCCAGACTTGCCAAGCCAGTCCCCCCCCTTCGGCAGGCTCCACAAGAATGTATGGAAGGACGAGGCATCACCACAAGCACCAAGATCAAGGTGTACAGAGCCATAGTCCTCACCTCACTTCTCTATGGCTGCGAAACCTGGACTGTCTACAAACGTCACGCCAGAAAGTTGAACCACTTTCACACCACACGGCTCAGAAAAATTTTTGGGCATCAAATGGCAAGATAAGATCCCAGACACAGAAGTGCTGACTACAGCTGGCCTGCTAGCATCTACACCATCCAAATTTGCAGACACAGCTTCGCTTGGGCAGGTCACGTTGCTCGCATGCCAGACCACCGGCTGCCAAAGAAACTCTTATTTGGCGAAACTGCAGCATGGAAAGCGCTCTCAAGGAGGCCAAAAGAAGCGCTATAAGGACACCTTAAGACTGCTCTGAAAGCTTTCAACATCAACCACACCATGTGGGAGCTGATAACTCAGGACAGGAATGACTGGCGAGCAGTTGTCCAGAAAGGGCAACATCCCCTTTCAGGCAGCACACTCCACCAATATTCAATACACTAAAACCTACTCACCATACAAAACATCCATACTTATTACTGCACCTATTACATACATAGAACACTTAACTCTGATATTAACCCTCCCCTCAAACATCTCCTTGCCAACCTCAACAGAACACATGACCATAACACAAGGCACAGATCATCTTTGATGTTCCTCGTGTTCATCTCACACTATGCAAAAACTCAATGCACATAAAAGGCCCTAAAATCTGGAATTCATTACCTGTAAATATAAAAGAAACACTACCTGTTTATAAATTCAAGTCTCTACTCAAAGATCACTTACTCACCCAAAACCAAATAAATACTGAATAACTGAACCTTATAAATTGTATATCTTAAAGTGTTTCTCACAATTATATCACATAAATGTTAAAAACCTAAAACCCAATCTAACTTTATTATTTTTTTAAATACACTACCTAACAGAATCCTTCATATGACCTGTCTTTGTAATACTCACTTGTGCTTTATAGTAATCTGTTTACATTAATGTTTATCACTGACTTCATCATTGCTTAATTAATCTTAAGTTAATTTTAAGCCAGCCCGTAATGCTATGCAATAGTATAATGGCTTTGGGCATACTGCCTTATCTGTATTTTTTTTGTACCTCTGTATGTGTCACAAATTTATAATAAATAAATAAATAAATAAATCCTGCGAGGCAAGCAGAATCTCACTTGCTGAGCAGCGCAGGCAGGCGAGGAAGACCAGAGCCATCAGACCCTCGATGCCGCCACCCTTCCCTGTCCACACTGCCAGAGAACGTTTCGTGCGCGGATTGGGGCCTGACAAGTCATCTGCGTACCCCCCAAAATTCGCCCCCAGGATGACTAGATGGTCCTCGTCGAATCGACGGACAAACATGATATACATGTCGTGCCGAATATGTAAAACTGGTCAATTAACAAGAACTCATTTAAAAATTAAGTCCTTTCTGAAATTTTCTTTTAAAGGGTTAAAGATATATTTTTTCATTAATGTTAATGTAAAAATTTTTAATTTTGCACCAAAAGAATCTTAGAAAACTTACTTAACCTTTTTATAACAAGAACAATTTATTTTAGCCTAACCCAACTAATATATATTAGAGTTTTTGTTTACAGTAATTTAATATATTAAACAAACACAGTGAATATATTTTTCTCATTAGGTTCAGAATGATTTTGGCGAAATTATTGCATACACAAATTTTCACTTGTCCTATATGGCAAGATGAGGCGTTGCTATTTAAGCCAGATCGCAAGTTCTGCCTATTCGGCACAATATATATATATATATATAAAATATATATTGTCGTGCCGAATAGGCAGAACTTGCGATCTTGGCTTAAATACCAACGATTATCTTGCCATAAGGACAAGTGAAAATTTGTGTATGCAATAATTTCGCCAAAATCATTCATAACCTAACGAAAAAAAATAATTTCATTGTTTTTTGTTTAGTATTAAATTACTGTAAACAAATCTAAAAAATTTAGTTGGGTTAGGCTAAAATAAATTGCTCTTGTTATAACAAGGTTAGGTGAGTTTTCTAAGTTCCTTTTGGTGCAAAAATTAAAAATTTTTACATTAACATTAATGAAAAAAATATATCTTTAAACGTATAAGAAAAAAATTTTGGAAAGGAGTAATTTTTAAAGAGTTCTTGGGCTAATTGACCAATTTTGCATATTGGGCACGACATATATATATATATATATATATATTATATTATATATATATATATATATATGTCGTGCCGAATAGGCAGAACTTGCGATCTTGGCTTAAATAAGCAACGCTCATCTTGCCATATAGGACAAGTGAAAATTTGTGTATGCAATAATTTCGCCAAAATCATTCTGAACCTAACAAAAAATATATATTTCACTGTGTTTGTTTAGTATTAAATTATTGTAAACAAATCTAAAATATATTTAGTTGGGTTAGGCTGAAATAATTGTTCTTGTTATAATAAGGTTAGGTAATTTTCTAAGTTCCTTTTGGTGCAAAATTATAAATTTTTACATCAACATTAATGAAAAAAATAATCTTTTAAACGTATAAGAGAAAAATTTTAGAAGGATTTAAATTTTTTAAATGAGTTCTTGCTAATTGACCATTTTACATATTGGGCACGACATATATATATATATATTATATAAATAAATATATATTATATATATATATATATATATATTTTATATTATAATACATATATATATATATATATATATATATATATATATATATATATATATAAAATATATATATATATATATATAATATATTATATTATATATATATTAACTATGTATACGATAATGGTAGTGGGTTTGGTAGACGCAACCACCCAGGGGGTACTACCGTCCTGCCAAGTGAGTGTAAAACGAAAGCCTGTAATTGTTTTACATGTGGTAGGATTGCTGGTGTCTTTGTCTGTCTCATAAATATGCAAGATTACAGGTACGTCTTGCTACTTCTACTTACATACATGTACATGTCTATTTATACACACTCATCTGAGTTTTCTTTGATTTTATCTTAATAGTTCTTGGTCTTTTTACTTTTCCTTTTAAAATACCCTGGGGAAAATGGAATAGAATCTTTCCTCCGTAAGCCATGCGTGTTGTAAAAGTCAACTAAAATGCCGGGAACAATGGGCTAGTAACCTCTTTTCCCGTAATAATTACTAAAAAGAATAATAAGAAGAAAATTGTCAAAGTGGGAAGTCTGAATGTGCGTGGATGTTGTGCAAATGATAAGAAATGATGATTGTGGATGTTATGAATGAGAAGAAGCTGGATGTCCTGGCTTTAAGTGAAACAAAGCTGAAGGGGGTGGGAGAGTTTCAGTGGAGAGGAATAAATGGGATTAGGTCATGGGTTTCAAATAGAGTTAGAGCTAAAGAAGGAGTAGCAATAATGTTGAAGGGTAAGTTATGGCAGGAAAAGAGGGACTACAAATGTATTAATTCAAGGATTATGTGGAGTAAAAAAGAGGTTGGATATGGAAAGTGGGTTATAGTAAGCTATATGCCCAATGGAGAAGAGAGAAGTGTAAGAGAAGAGAGAGATTTTTGGGGAAATGTTGAGTGTATGTGTGGGGAGTTTTGAACCAAGTGTGAGAGTAATGGTGGTTGGGGATTTCAGCTAAAGTGGTGCAAAATGTTGTGGAGGAGTAGTAGGTAAAATTTGGGGTGCCAGGGGTAAATGAAAATGGGGAGCCTTTAATTGAGCTATGTGTAGAAAGAGGTTTGGTAAAAAGTAATACATATTTTATGAAGAAGAGGATTTAAAAATACAAGGTATGATATAGCCCCGTTTAAAGAAAGTAGTTTGTTAATTATGTATTGTGGGTAAAAGGTTTTATGGTAGACTCCAGGATGTACACGTTTTTAGAGGGGCAACTGATATATCGGATCATTATTTGGTTTTTAGCTACAGTTTGAGTAAGAGGGTAGATGGAAAAGAGGAAAAATGGCAACAAAAAAGCAAGAGGGGGATGAAAGTGTATAAACTAAGGGAGGAGGAAGTTCGGGTGAGATATAAGCAACTATTGGCAGAAAGGTGTGCTGGGGCAAGTATGAGTAGTGGAGGGGGGGGGGGGGGTTGAAGAAGGTTTAAGAATTGTTTTAAAAATGCAGTATTAGAAGTGGGCAGAAGTTTGTGGTTATAGGAGATTGAGTGCAGGAGGAATGAGGAGTGATTGGTGGAATGATGAAGTAAAGGTTGTGATAAAAGAGAAAAAGTTAGTTAAAGAGGTTTTTACAAAGCAGAAGTGTTTAAGAAGAGTAGAGTTTTATGGAGAGTAAAGAAAGGTGAAGAGAGTGGTGAGAGAGTGCAAAAGGAGAGCAGATGATAGAGTGGGAGAGGCACTGTCAAAATTTTAATGAAAATAAGAAAAAAATTGGGAGTTAAACAAGTTAAGAAAAACCTAGGAACGAATGTATTTTGTCAGTTAAAAACAGAGTAGGGGAGTTAGAAGATGGGGAGATGGAGGTTTTTGGGTAGATGGCGAGAATATTTTTGAGGAGCTTTTAAATGTCGACGAAGAAAGGGTAGCGGTAATTTCATGCACTGGCCAGGGAGGATACCATCTTTAGGAGTGAAAAAGAACAGGATATGAGTGTGGGGAGGTACGTGAGGCATTAGTAGAATGAAAGGGGGTAAAGCAGCTGGAACTGTTGGGATCACGACAGAAAGCAAAACAGGGGAGGATATAGGTTGGAGTGGTTGGTTTTTTTTT
>NW_026507437.1:0-19555 GCF_026875155.1 Cherax quadricarinatus
CTATATGCGGGATAGGGTGCAAAAATTCAGGTTGTTGTCAGTATAAGCCTGGGAAATTTTCCCCCATTATTTGGTAATTAGAGTGTTTGTCAATCTTAATGTTAATTTGTGCATTCCTGCCTGCTCCCAAAACATAATATAGTAAGTTTTGTCAGTGTTAAAGCGTAAGTTTTTTGGCTGTCTCCAAGTAAAATTTTTAAATCAGCTCCTCATTCAAATGGTTTGAGGGTGGCAAGTTTTGGGTGAGAGATGACATAATCGTGTCATCACAAAGAAAAGGGTTTCGGTGTTGGGATACTTTTGGAAGGTCATTTGAGAGGGGAAGAGCGGGGGACCAAGGACACTTCCCGCGGAATCCATAATTTGCCGTGTTGCTGATGCGTGTTTTTAAATGGTACGTACTGATACCTATTAGAAAAGTAAGTTTTAAAATAAGCAAGCGCTGGCCCTTATCCCGTAGTGAAAGTTGTGGAGTAGGATTTCGTGGTTTACTTGTAAAAAGCTTTTCTTAGGTAATAAAAATTCCTAGTGGTATTCCTTTTTTTTCCAATGCTGTGTAAAGAGATCTAGCATTTTATGATTGCATCATTAGTGCTTTTATTTTTCCTGAATCCAAACTGGCAGGGGTTGAGATTTTTTGAGCCGTTATAATGAAACAGCCCCTTGCACGAGTTTTTCCAAAGATTTTGGATGGAAATGGTAAGTTAGATATTGGCCATAGTTGTTTAAGCTGAGGGTCAACCTTTATGTATTGGTGTTGCCCTTCCCATCTTGATTTTTTCGGGAAGGTGCTAGTCCTATTGACTTTTTAAAAAGTAAGAAATAGCATGCAAAGGACGGGGCCCACTCGCTTTACGTAATGGGGGGACATAGACAGACCCCCCCAGTTATTTTTAAGTGATTTTATGATCCAATATTTCCGGGCTCATTGGTGCAAGTAAAGAATTAGGGAAATTTCCTCTAGGTCCCGGCATGGGCATTGGTTTGGGGGAATTTTACGGGCGAGATTGATCCTTTTTTTGAAAAGAAGTCTTTATCTTGTTAGCGTGTGGGTGGGAGTATGGTGTTTCATTGGGTTTGTTAGGACAATATTCTTGGTTTTTCTCATTTTGGGGGGGGTCCCTAGAATCTGAGAGAGAGTTTTCCGGGTCTTTTTTATATCTCCTCTAGTGCCCTGTGAATCTATGGAGTAGTAAATTTGTTTGGTTTTTTTTTTTACTTTGTGAGAGGAAAAAGTGTTTAAGAGTATCTTTGGTATTAAGCCCTGTCAATTTTTTCAATTGGTGTTTTTTGCAATGGTTTTCAAATGGGCTGGTTAGCCAGGGAACCAACCCGTTTTGTGATCTGTTTTTTTTTTTATAGGACAATGTTTTTGTATGTCTAAGTAATTTTTTAAAGAAAGATTCTTTCCAGTCATCAATCCCTTTGGGCCTTTAGAAAATTTCGTAGGCCAATAAACAGTCCTATCAGCTGTGAATTACAGAGGCCCCTTGGACTAGCGATCACGGGGTTCTGGTTTTGTTTATAAGTAGAGTTAAAAGTGGAGAAGGAACGGGAAAACTGGGGGCAGGCCAACATAAAAGGGGGGACTACGAGTATGAGAAACTTCCTGCAAGAGGGGCAGTGGGGCAGAGAAATGGTAGGAAAATCAGTAACGGATGAGGGAAATTGGCAAAAAAAGTGCAAGGAGGGAGAGGAAAGGTTTGTTCCCCGAGAAACAAAAAAATGGAAGACCAAAACAGTCCTTGGTTTACCCCAAGGTGTAGGGAGGCAAAAAATGGGAAAAGGGGACAGGGGGATAGGACCCCGGAAAAAGAAGATTTGAGAAGACCCGAAACGGTATGCCCGATAAGGAGGGAGGCCCAGCGAAAGTAAAAACGACATAGCAAACGAAAGTCAAATTGACCCGAAAATATGTAAAACCACATTAGGGGGAGACAACAGCAAGGACCAGGGAAAGGGTGAGGAAAGAAGGTGGGGAACTCACAAGAAACGATCAAGAGGTATTGAGGGGCTCAACACGAGATTAAGGAAGTATTTCTTTGAACAGGAAAGGGCCTGGGGGACATCAGATGGGGAACCAGCAAGGAATACACCAACAAGTGTTTGGGCGACCCCTAAAAAAAACAGATGAGGGGGAGGTGAAGAAACTGCTAAGGGACCGTCCTCAAAGGCAATGGGAACCCGACAAATCTCCCCTGGGTCCTTAGAGAGGGAGCAGATATTTTGGCGTGCCACTTTCCACAATCTTCAACACGCCCCCGGAAAATGGGCAAATACCTGAGGATGGGAAAACGGCAAAAGTAAATTCCCATTTTTAAAAAAAAAAGACAGAAAAGAGGGGACTAAACATAGACCTGTGTCATTGACGGTTTTAGTATGCAAAGTTATGGGGAAGAATTTTCAGGGAAGTGGGGGGAGCACCTGGAACGAACAAGAGTATAAATCCAACCCCACGGAAAATTTATGGAAGGCAAATCCTGTGTCACAAACCTTCTGGAGTTTTTTGAAAAAATAACAGAAGTAAGACACGACGAGAGGGGGGGGTTGATTGCATCTTCTTGGCTGCAAGAAGGGCCTTTGAACCCCGTCCTCACAATAGATTAGTGCAGAAGCTAGAGCTCAGGCGCATATAACAGGAAGGGCACGCAATGGATCAAGAAAAACCCACGGGGGGCAACAAGAGTCATGGTACGTAAAGATGTTCACAGTGGGCACCTGTGACGAGCGGGGGTTCCACGGGTCGGTCCAAAGGGCCAGGCTATTTTTTGGAAAAGTGAAAGCATGAGGAAGGGTTGATCGAAAATGTCCCTGTTGCAGATGAGTAAGTTAAGAGGAGAAATTTAAAACTGATGAGGACCAGGCAGACTTCAAAGAGCCTGGGGCAGACTGGGCACCTGGTCCAGCAAATGGGTTTTTCAAATTTAATCCTGCCAAATGCAAAGTCATGAAGATAGGGGAAGGGCACAGAAGACCACAGACAGAGTATAGGCTAGGTGGCCAAAGACTGCAAACCTCACTAAAGGGAGAAAGATCTTGGGGAGAG
The DNA here is from genome assembly GCF_026875155.1 of Cherax quadricarinatus. NCBI lineage: Eukaryota > Metazoa > Arthropoda > Malacostraca > Decapoda > Parastacidae > Cherax > Cherax quadricarinatus. The sequence continues at coordinate 3,047 of NW_026507437.1, forward strand.
TAAAACACGGGCATGTCTCCGGAAGCACACATCATCAGATAACTGCTGTAGCATATGGGCGCCTGGCAAACCTGAAAACAGCATTCCGATACCTTAGTAAGGAATCGTTCAAGACACTGTACACCGTGTATGTCAGGCCCATACTGGAGTATGCAGCACCTGTTTGGAACCCGCGTTTTGATAAAGCACGTCAAGAAACTAAGAAAGTACAAAGGTTTGCGACAAGGTTAGTTCCAGAGCTAAGGGGAATGTCCTATGAAGAAAGATTAAGGGAAATCGGCCTGACGACACTGGAGGACAGGAGGGTCAGGGGAGACATGATAACGACATATAAAATGCTGCGTGGAATAGACAAGTTGGACAAAGACAGGATTTCCAGGGAGGGACACAGAAACAAGAGGCCACAATTGGAAGTTGAAGACACAAATGAGTCAGAGAGATATTAGGAAGTATTTCTTCAGTCATAGAGTGTAAGACAGTGGAATAGCCTAGAAAATTGGCGTAGTGGAGGCAGGAACCAACACAGTTTTAAGACGAGGTTTGATAAAGCTCATGGAGCGGGGAGAGAGAGGGCCCAGTAGCAACCGGTGAAGAGGGGGGGCCAGGAGCTAGGACTCGACCCCTGCAACCACAAATAGGTGAGTACACACACCACACAAACCTGGGTTATTTATACATGGGTAAAGCCCATGTGTACACGTGACTGTTCATTTAGACAAGTACCAAGACTCGCCATAACTAGTAAATATCTCTTGTTTGAAACACTCAAGTAACAAACCTCTTAATATTCTTAACACTTACCACACTATAAGCTTAAAGGCAACTTTCTGGTGTCCTACTTTTTATCCTAAAAGTGTTCTCAAGGTGACACTGAGAGAACCTGCCACGGAGAGCGTGTAAAATAGGGAAGGAAAAATATTTGTCTGCTCCTCAGCTCGAGCACTGGAGTCTCTAGAGTGACAGTTATCTGCAATTTACCGTCGCCTCTTCTAAGGACGCACAGTCTGAATAAAAATCCTTCTCTTGACTGAGAACAACACAGGTTTTTGACCATGACTGTAGTGGAGCTCCCATCAAGGCTACCTGAACCGTAACGCTACCCTATGGTACGAATATCCTCACGGTACAGTAAATTTCTAATTAAAAAGAACGATTAAACCACTGTACAGTACTGTTTTAATAGGTACGGTACATACCTTTCATGTACCAAAATTGACATCCAATATATGGGCCAGTAAGCCTTCTGCAGTGTTTCTCCAATTCTTATGTTCTTATGTATCACAAATAACCTCATTGAACACGAAGACTTTTGGGGTGCCACTGTAAAGCAAGTGAGCACAGAGCTCATATTTTCTGCTTACTAAAAATATATATATATATATATAATATATAATTATATATATATATATAAATATTTTAATATATAATATATATATATATATATATATATATATAAGTCGTCCCAAATATGTACAACTAGTCAATTAGCAAGAACTCATTTAAATTAAGTCCTTTCTAAAATTTTCTCTTATAGGGTTTTAAAATATATAATAAAATATATAATTATATATATATATATATATATATATATTTTAAAATATATATATATATATATATATATTATAATATGCAAAAGAACCACTGTGTTTAGAATAGAGATTTTCCAAGCGCTTTTCGTGACTACTCACATTATCAATTGGATGGTTAAATCTCTTACATGAATAAATAGAGCATTGGAATCTTGTCCAGTTCTAATGCTATATTTATGTTGTTTTAATCTTAGTTCGAAAATTTTTACCAGTTTGCCCCGTAATAAACTTTATCGCAAATTTTACAAGGAATCTTAAGACACACCCATCAGCTTTTTGGGGGGGGAAATTTCTTTATCAAAAGTTTTTTTTACTGTATCAAGATTTTTAAATACAACTTTAATATTAAAGTCTTAAGAAGAAAAGGCAAAATCAACCAAAGTTTTCATGGTAAGGGAGAACCAACATATTTTTAGTTGAATAAGGCTGGTTGTCCCTTTTGGATTGTAAAAAGTATTTCTAACAATTTTAAAAAAATTTATCAATAAAAATTTTGTAATTAACTTTTCAGATGAAGTATTAGATAAAAATACAACTGCTGCTCTAAGTTTTGGTCTAAGTTTCGCAACTTCAAAAAAAAACTTAATAATGTTAAAATTTGCAAAGCCTTTTGTAACTTTGAAAAATTTTCTGATTTATCCACTGATGAAATTAATATTAGTAAAGGAATGGTATATAGGCTCTATGTTAAAACCAAACATTCCCAATTGCCCTCAAAGATTCTTTAAGTTTTAAATGATACACTTAATAATATAAAATTTTGCGCCTATAAAGCAGATAAAATGCAATTGTAATTATGAAAGAAATGATTACCAAGAAAAAATTAATCTCTTAGATGATACTGAAACCTATTCTAAACTTAGAAAGAATCCCTGGAAACCGTTAAAAACAGTTTCAATAAAACAAAAAACTTTACTGAAAGGCAAAGATGAATAGTTAAACAATTGACTTCCACTAATCCATTTTTTCCTTACAGATATGGACTAAAAAAACACACAAACCAGGGAATCCAGTCAGACCAATTATTAGCTCCATGGGAAATCAGTTTCATATAAATTATCCAAATGGCTTGTTGATTTTTTTGAGCCCTATTGTTGGCAAAATTTCTAACTTTAATGTTTAAAAACAACATAGATTTGTTGATAAATTATGCCCATGACGACTTAAATGATTTTAACATGGTTAGTTTTGATGTTACTTCCTTGTTTACGAAAGTTACTGTTGATGATTTATAGTTTTTTATCTGAAGAACTCGTTAATTATGATTTACATTTCCAGTTCCTACTATCATTAAACTTATTAAACTTTGCATTGCTGATGCAAAATTTGTATTTAAAAGTTTTACACTCAGAAGTTTGGTATGGCAATGGGAAGTCCCTCTTTCACCTGTTTTAGTAACCTATACATGGAATTTTTTGAAACAAGGTTGCTTAACACAATCCTCCCTAATAGAGCTAAATGGTTCAGATATGTTGATGTATTTTTTTGTCTTATGCCCAGGAATGAAAGATATACACCATTTCCTTGGTAAATTAAATAGCTTAGACCATTCTAAAAAACTTTACTGTTGAGTTTCAGGAAAATAACTATTGCCTTTTCTAGATGTTTTAATTTTTAAAGGGGTAATAATGAATTCAAATTTAAAGTTTACAGAAAACCTACAAATAACTGTTCCCTATGTCCACTATTATTCTTTCGCATCAAATAGAGTTAAACTGTTCTGTTTTCTCAACAATATTTTTGAGAGCTTTACGTATTTGTAGTCCTGAGTTCAGATGAGGAAATTTTCCAAAAATTATGAAATAGCTAATGATTTGAAATACCCAAGAAACGTAATTTATAAATCTTTTAAAATTGCTAGAAAACTTTTAAAACCCAAAAAGGGACAACCAACCTTATTCAACTAAAAATATGTTTGGTTCTCCCTTACCATGAAACTTGGTTGATATGCCTTCTCTTCTCAAGACTTTTAATCAAAGTTGTATTTAAAAAATCTTAAATACAGTAAAAAAAAAAACTTTTGATAAAGAATTCCCCCCAAAATGCTGACAAAATGTGTCTGGAAATATAACACATATGCAGTATAATGTGATCCTTTATTGACAAACTTTCGCCCACACAGTGGGCTTTTTCAAGTCAAAAAACAGATCTGGTGGGTAAGGCACATATGAAACATTTAGGCAACGTTATTCCGAAACTTTTTCGCCTACACAGTAGCTTCTTCAGCGAGTACAGAAGTAGGGCAGGAGCAGTAGAGCTGTGAAGACGATGTAATCAGCCCATCACCCTGGAAGTCGTGTAGTTTGAGGTTGTCAGTCCCTCAGCCTGGAGAAGTCTTCACATCTCTATGCTCCTGCCTGCTTTCTGTACTCGACTGAGAAGCCTACTGTGTAGGCGAAATGTTTCGGAATAAAGGCCTAAATGTTGCATATGTGTCTTACCTACCAACCTGTCGGTATTGTATACCATTTTGATATTCACAAACAGATCTACCTGGGGTGGAAGGTACGCGAGAAATTTATAGTCAGGTTCAGAATGCTGAGGTCAGATGGAGAATGCTGCATCTGATGATGTACCTAGGGGGGTTATAGAGTCTAAAATCTTGGGTAGCTTGGAAGGGAGATTGGATAAGTTTGTGAGCAGATCTTCTGCAGTTTTCTTCCATTCCCTATGCTCTTTACGTGGGATAGCGATGAAGAAGTTTTTGGCAAGGGGTTTCAGCTATGTTATAGAAGCCATTGTTCTGGTTAAAGTTGTCGGATATAGAGATGAGCGATGATTCCAGGATTCTTCGGTATTGAGTGTCGTCTTCTGTGGGGAAAGTCTTGAGCTTCTGTATTTATTAAAGGGTTGTGTAATTACGGTTTTTGTACACAGGCATTCCTTGTACGTCAGACTTGCAACATCAGGGAAATCTTGGTTCAGAGGACATCTACAAGACCTTCACGGCTGCTGCAACTAACCCATCTCTTTGGGAAGGACCTACTTCCACTGGGGAACCCCGCCTGCCAGTGACTTTTGCCCTCGTCTGCTGCATGTCCTTATCCACTGACGCTTATATAACCGTCAGTCTTCTTGCCTTTGCTCCAGATTCTCCTCCACCACGATGCGTAAACACTAACTCCGAGGCTGAGGGGCTGATTACCTCATCTTTTGTATATAGTTCTACTGTCTTCCTATTATGTCCTAGAATTTGTATTAAATAAAGCCACGGGGATGGCGAACGTCTACAATAAAGATATCCAGATGTTGCACTTTGTGTCTTTACTTTCATATTGTCGGTTTTTTTATACCTTTCTTGAACATCGTCGACCTGCTTGTGTATTGGTGTTCTGAAATATTGTTTGGAGGTCCCTGATGTTTCGCCCACGTATAATTTGCTGCAGTCATTACAAGGGATTATACCCCTGCAGAGGATGGAAGCTTGTCCTGTCTATCACTGGTAATGTCCTTGATGGTCGTGATCGTGGAGGTAGATACTTGGAATGAGGTTTTGAAAAGATGTTGGAAACTTTGTTTGGCAATGGAGTTGGTGGGGAGGACATGTATCTCTTGTCGGTATTTTATACCAATTATTTCCACGGATGTGTCTATAAGATTCCTTGTAAAATTGCGATAAAGTTTATTACAGTCAAACTGGAAAAAGTCCCAAAACTAAGATTAAAACAACAAAAAATATAGCACGGATTTATGAAGGATGAGGTTAATCATAGAATTGATGAGGGAAAAAAGGTTGAGTGGTGCGTTGAGGTAAAATTGGAGCCAAAAAACGTTATCTATGGAGGAAAAAGAAGGGAATGTATGAAAGTAAGTAGTACCAACACTCTTATATGGATGTGAAGCTTGGTGGTAAATGCAGCAGCGAGGAGGGGGTTTGGGAGCAGTGATGTCTGTCTAAGGGCAATGTTGTTGTAAATATTATGCAGAAAATTCGGAGTGTGGAAATTAGGAGAAGGTGTGGAGTTATTAAAAGTATTAGTCAGAGGGCTGAAGAGGGGGTTGTTGAGTTTTTGGGTCATTTAGAGAGAAGGATCAAAGTAGAATACATGGAGAGCATTTAAATCTGTAGGAGAAGGAAGGGGGGGTTTGGGGTCGTCCTCGAAAAGGTTGGAAAGGAAGGGGTAAGGAAGTTTTGTGGGCGAGGGGCTTGGACTTCCAGCAGGCGTGCATGAGCGGTTTGAAAAGAGTGAATGGAGACGAATGGTATTTGGGGTTTCTGCGATCTGTTGGATGTGAGCAGGGTAATATTTAGTGAAGGGATTCGGGGACCCCAGTTATTTTTATATAGCCGGACTGAGTCCTGGAAATGGGAAGTACAATGCCTGCACTCTAAAGGAGGGGTTTCGGGATATTAGCAGTTTGGGGGGATATGTTGTGTATCTTTATATGTAATGCTTCTAAACGTTGTATTCTGAGCACCTTTGCAAAAGCAGTGATAATGTGTGAGTGTGGTGAAAGTGTTGAATGATAATGAAAGTATTTTCTTTTTGGGGATTTTCTTTCTTTTTGGGTCACCCTGCCTCGGTGGGAGACGGCCGACTTGTTGAAAAAAAAAAAAATATAGCATTAGAACTGGACAAGTTTCCAATGCTCTATTTATTCATGTAAGAGATTTAACCATCCAATTGATTTTCAAAAATTTGAGAAAGTTGTATCAAGCAAGTCCATGGTTGACAGGAATATAATTGAATCTTGTTTCATAAAAAGCAGTTTTGACAAAAAATGAAAAATTTCCTTTGATTTATATAAATTGGGATCCATTTATAATTAATAAAATTTGGAAGAATTTAATAATACATTGGACAAATAAAAAAATTTTTAAAAATTTTTAAATTCTTGGGTAGAATAGTTCGTGGGTTGTGTGAAGGACCTGTTAGTTGGGCCGGCGGACCTGCCGCAGCGTTCCCTTTCTTATGATCGTGCATCAGGTGTTGCTTTGTTGTGGGATGTGATAGTGAGGTGTGGGCTAGACCCTTTATATCCCTTCCTTTGATGCGCTACTTTTATTGTTTCCTTGATAATGTGATAGCACGAAAGTGTTTGGGAATTTCATTATTATTTCACATGGTTGTTTTGCATATATATATATATATATATATATATATAAAATATATATATATATTATATATATATATAATATATATATATAAATATATATATAATAAAATATAATATTATATATATATATATATATATATATATATAATTATTATTATTATTATTATACACATTGGCCAAATTCCCACCAAGGCAAGGTGGCCCGAAAAAGAAAACTTTCACCATCATTCACTCTATCACTGTCTTGCCAGAAGGGTGCTTTACACTACAGTTTTTAAACTGCAACATTAACACCCCTCCTTCAGAGTGCAGGCACTGTACTTCCCATCTCCGGGACTCAAGTCCGGCCTGCCGATTTCCCTGAATCCCTTCATAAATGTTCCTTTGCTCACACTCCAACAGCACTTTCAAGTATTAATAACCTTTTGTCCCATTCACTCCTATCAAACCACGCTCACGCATGCCTGCGGGAAGTCCAAGCCCCTCGCACACAAAACCTCCTTACCCCCTCCCTCCAACCTTTCCTAGGCCGACCCCTACCCCGCCTTCCTTCCACTACAGACTGATACACTCTTGAAGTCACTCTGTTTCGCTCCATTCTCTCTACATGTCCGAACCACCTCAACAACCTTTCCCTCACCCCTCTGGAAAACAGTTTTGGTAATCCGCACCTCCTCCTAACTTCCAAACTACGAATTCTCTGCATTATTTTCACACCACACATTTCCCTCAGACATGACATCTCCACTGCCTCCGCCTTCTCCTCACTGCAACATTCATCACCCATGCTTCACACCCATGTAAGAGCGTTGGTAAAACTATACTCTCATACATTCCCCTCTTTGCCTCCAAGGACAACGTTCTTTGTCTCCACAGCCCTCCTAAGTGCACCGCTCACCCTTTTCCCCTCATAAATTCTATGATTCACCTCATCTTTCATAGACCATCCGCTGACACGTCCACTCCCAAATATCTGAATACATTCACCTCCTCCATACTTCTCCCTCCAATTGATATCCTATCTTTCATCACCTAATATTTTTGTTATCCTCATAACCTTACTCTTTCCTGTATTCACTTTTAATTTTCTTCTTTTGCACACCCTACCAATTTCATCCCCCAAACTCTGCAACTTCTCTTCGAATCTCCCAAGAACACGGTTTTCATCAGCAAAGAGCAACTGTGACAATTCCCACTTTGTGTGATTCTTTAACTTTAACTCCAAGCCTCTTGCCAAGACCTGCATTTACTTCTCTTACAACCCCATCTATAAATATATTAAACAGCCACGGAACATCACGCATCCTTGTCTAAGGCCTACTTTTACTGGGAAATAATTTCCCTCTTTCCTACATACTCTAACTTGAGCCTCACTATCCCCGTAAAAACTCTTCACTGCTTTCAGTAAAACCCACCTCCTATACCATACACCTGCAACATTTGCCACATTTTCCCCCTAATCCAACCTGTCCCTACCCCCTTTTCCAAATCCATAAATGCCACAAAAACCTCTTTAGCCTTATCTAAATAAAAGTTCACTTGTATGTTTCACTGTAAACACCTGGTCCACACACCCCCTACCTTTCCTAAAGCCTCCTTGTTCATCTGCTATCCTATTCTCCGTCTTACTCTTAATTCTTTTTAAATAATAACTCTACCCTACACTTTACCAGGTATACTCAACAGACTTATCCCCTATAATTTTTGCACTCTCTTTTGTCCACTTTGCCTTTATACAAAGGAATATGCATGCTCTCTTCTGCCAATCCCTAGTACCTTACCTCCTTCCTACATTTATTAAATAACTGCACCAACCACTCCAAAAAATAATATATATTATATATATATATATATATATATATATATATAATATAATATATATATATATATATATATATATATAATCTAATATACATATATTAATGCACTTCAGTGCATTAACTGCTGCAGTTAAAAATTTTATTTTAGTTCATTAAACTTTTGAAAAACAAAACAATTTAAATAGAATTAAAAAAATATATTTGTCGGATGTTGTTTTAATCATAAAAAATCACAACGTAATCTGAGTAATGGGAAAGAAAATTAATGTGTTTCAGTTACTAGATTTATATTTGAGGTTTAAATTCATAAAAATAACCTCACATATTAGGTACTCATTATTTACACCCAAAGAAGGTTTTCCAACTTTTTTTTCACATACAAATAAAGGGAAAAACCATTTTGTATTATTATTAAATTTTTATTATTATTATTATTATTATTAAATTATTATTTTTAAATTGATTTAGTCCTCATTTTGCTATAAATTTGTTGAATTTTTCCAAAAAATGCTCATTTTCTCTGACGAAATTTTTGAGCGAAATGATAGGTGGCTATATTATAACTAAAAAGTATATATCTATACCTCTTCTTGGCTGATGGTTTAAAAGCAACTTACGTGGGTTTATTATGACTGGTGGCCTGGTGGTTAAGCTCTCGCTTCACACGGTGAGGGCCTGGGTTCAATTCCCAGGCAGAGTAGAAACATTGGACTTTTTTCTTTCCACCTGTTGTCTATGTTCCCCATCAGTAAAATGGGTACCTGGGTGTTAGTTGACTGGTGTGGGTCGCATCCCGGGACACTGACCTAAGGGGGCCTGGTCACAGACCGGCCGCGGGGGCGTTGACCCCCGGAACTCTCTCCAGGTAAACTCTCCAGGTAATATTATTTTCAATAATATTTACACAACATAAAAGAAAGGTTAGGAAAGGCGTTCTTATTTCGTTTACATTTTATCTAAAAAAGTCACTTTGAGTATAATCTAAATATTGAAAATTCTCAACGGTTTTCTATTGGCTAATATTATCCAAATTATTAGATATAGTGCAGTCATAAAATGTATAAAAATTTTTTTGATAATTTTGTAACTTTAAATAATGCAATTTTTCACACAAGGAATGAATTAAATTTTTTGTTTGTTTCCTTGTTCCAGCACGAGTAATGATATTAACTCTTAACAAGCAGCACTTATATCCAACTTTATATCCAACTTTATATCCAACTTTATATCCAACTTTATATCCAACTTTATATCCAACTTTATATCCAACTTTATATCCAACTTTATATCCAACTTTATATCCAACTTTATATCCAACTTTATATCCAACTTTTATCCAACTTTATATCCAACTTTATATCCAACTTTATATCCAACTTTATATCCAACTTTATATCCAACTTTATATCCAACTTTATATTTCCCAACTTTATATCCAACTTTATATCCAACTTTATATCCAACTTTTTATCCAACTTTATATCCAACTTTATATCCAACTTTATATCCACTTTATATCCAACTTTATATCCAACTTTATAAAACCAACTTTATAAACCAACTTTATATTCCCAAATTTAATCCAACTTTAATCCAACTTACATCCAACTTTACAAACCAACTTTACATCCAACTTTACATCAACTTTACAAACCAACTTTACATCCAACTTATAATCCAACTTTAATCCCAAATTTAATCCAAAATTTAATCCAACTTTATATCCAACTTTATATCCAACTTTATATCCAACTTTTTTATCCAACTTTATATCCAACTTTATATCCAACTTTTTTATCCAACTTTATATCCAACTTTATATCCAACTTTATATCCAACTTTATATCCAACTTTATATCCAACTTTATATCCAACTTTACATCCAACTTTTAATCCAACTTTACATCCAGCTTTTCATCCAACTTTAATCCAACTTTAATCCAACTTTACATCCAGCTTTACATCCAGCTTTACATCCAGCTTACATCCAGCTTTACATCCAACTTTTATCCAACTTTATATCCAACTTTATATCCCAACTTTATATCCAACTTTTAAAACCAACTTTAACCCATCCAACTTTACATCCAACTTTACATCCAACTTTTTATTCAAAATTTACATCCAACTTTACATCCAACTTTACATCCAACTTTACATCCAACTTTACATCCAACTTTACATCCAACTTTGTAAAGAAGTTGTAAATCTTTCTTAATATAATTTTCCCCACTGGACACAACTCTTGCCACACGGTTCTTTAAATATACATACAATATAACCACGAACAAGTGGTATTTCTGAATAACAACACTGCGACTAGCCGAGGACTCGAACCCATATCGTCTTGGCCCGCCTCATGGTGAGACGCTCTAACCCACAGGACCACTCAATCCTACAAGAATCAAGCACCCAGTAGAGCTAGGTGTTTTACCTTGATCCGAGGACATACGGTGGTTTTGGGTGCCTCTGACCTAATTTCTTTCTACTCCCGCTAGTCGCAGTGTTTTTATGATTAAATACCACTCGTTCGTAGTTACAATGATATATATATATTGCTTGTTTAGACTAGTACACCAAAAAGGGGAGTAGAATGAAATTAGCTCAGAGGGACCCACAGCACCATATGTCCTTGGATCAAGGTAAAAACACCTAGGGTCTGTTGGGTGCTTGATTCTTGTAGGATTGAGTTATCCTGTGGGTTAGAGCATCTTGTGATTTCGCTCATTATGAGGCGGGCAAAAACGACATAGGTTCGAGTCCTCGGCTAGTCGCAGTGTTGTTTTTGATACAATATACAATATCTAATGGGCCCGGAAAAAAAATCCCCCCCAGTACCAACAATACCACCAGTCCGATAACATTCTTCTTTGCAAATATACAGGGGCTAAAGCCAGCAACAAACAACAAAATACCTTTCATCCGTGGACTGCTTGCAGAGGCAAGGCAATGTTCGCGGCTTTCACTGAGACCCACATAAAGGAAACACTTGGACAACGAAATATGGATCCCCGGTTAAACCTATACAGATGTGACAGAGTGAACAGGCAAAAGGGGGGGGTGCCTGTACATTGCAGAGTCACTGTTTGCACAGAACTGCTAAAAAACCTCAAATGATGTAGTGGAAGTTTTAGCAGTAAAGGTCGAGAACCAAAAAACCCAGTCATTGTGGTAGTCTACAAGCCTCCGATGCAACATCCCCGCAATTCCAGGAACAGCTGTTAAAAAATGACCACTGTCTGGAAAATCTTCCAGCTCCGCACCCAACATCTTGCTCCTGGGGGATTTCAACTTTAAAGGCACCTAAAATGGAAGAAATAGCCAAATATACTGCTGCAATAATAACAGACATGTATGCGTGGGGCCCCAGACCGACCAAAATGAGACTAGTCACGAGGGAGCCTTCACCAAAATTTAACTTCAATAACAAAAACATAAAGTGGGACCAAGTAAACCAAGTCCTAACCGATATAAGCTGGGAAGAATATACTAAGCAACACAGACCCAAACTTTGCCCAGAACAGATTAACTCGGTGGCACTCGATGTATGCACAAGGCTTATTCCTCTAAGAAAAAGGAGGAGTAGATGTAAAAAAGAAAGAGACAGGCGCTCCCTTTACAGGCGACGGAAAAGAATAACAGAGCGGCTAAAAGAGGTCAATATAAACTGAAATGCGCAGGGAGACACTGGTCAGATAAATAGCAAGCATCGAACTTAAGCTAAAAAGAATCCTTTAGGAGTCAGGAATCGCGGGAAGATAAAAGCATAAATGAAAAACGAAAAAAAACCAAAGTATTTCTTCTCCTATGCCAAAACAAAATCGAGAACAAAGTCCAGTATTGGGCCCCTACTTAAACAAGATGGGTCCTACACAGATGACAACAAGGAAAGAGTGAGCTACTCAAGTCCCAATTGACTCAGTTTTTAGCAAGCCGCTAACCAGACTGAGAGTCGAGATCAAAATGAATTTTTATGAGAGAGCCACAAAATTTGATTAACACAAGCCTATCGATGTTATTTCCCGACACAAATGACTTCGAACAGGCGATAAATACATGCCCATTTCACTCTGCCCCAGGGCCAATCATGGAACTCTGTGTTCATCAAGAACTGCAAGAAGCCCCTATCACGAGCCTTTTCCATCCTATGGGAGAGGGAGCATGGACACGGGGTCGTCCCTCAGTTACTAAAAACAACAGACATGCCCCACCACAAAGGGGGCAGTTTTAAAACAACAGCAAAAGAACTACAGACCAATAGCACTAAAATCCCATATCATAAAAATCTTTGAAAGGGTCCTAAGAAGCAAGATCACCACCCATCTAGAAACCCATCAGTTACACAACCCAGGGCAACATGGGTTTAGAACAGGTCGCTCCTGTCTGTCTCAACTACTGGATCAATACGGGCAAGGGTCCTAAATGCACTAGAAGACAAAAAGAATGCAGATGTAATTATACAGACTTTTCAAAAGCCTTCGACAAGTGTGACCATGGCCCTAATAGCGCACAAAAGCGCGCTAAAGGAATAACAGGAAAAATCGGTCGATGGATCTATAATTCCTCACTAACAGAACACAGAGAGTAGTCGTCAAAAAGAGTAAAGTCCGAGGCAGCTTACGGTGAAAAGCTCTGTTCCACAAGGCACAGTACTAGCTCCCCTCTTTTTTCCCCATCCTCATATCCGACATAGACAAGGATGTCAGCCACAGCACCGTGTCCTTTCCTTTTCAGATGACACCCGACTCTGCATGACAGTGTCTTCCATTGCAGACACTGCAAGGCTCCAGGCGGACATCAACCAAATCTTTCAGTGGGCTGCAGAAAACAATATGAAGTTCAACGATGAGAAATTTCAATTACTCAGATATGGTTTAAAAATGAGGAAATTTAAAACTTTATCAGAGTACAAACAAATTCTGGCCACAAAATAGAGCGAAACACCAACGTCAAAGACCTGGGAGTGATTATGTCGGAGGATATCACCTTCAAGGACCATAACATTGTTATCAATTGCATCTGCTAGAAAAATGACAGGATGGATAATGAGAACCTTCAAAACTAGGGAGGCCAAGCCCCTGATGACACTCTTCAGGTCACTTGTTCTATCTAGGCTGGAATATTGCGCACACTAACAGCACCTTTCAAGGCAGGTGAAATTGCCGACCTAGAAAATGTACAGAGAACTTTCACGGCGCGCATAACGGAGATAAAACACCTCAATTACTGGGGGCGCTTGAGGTTTCTAAACCTGTATTCCCTGAACGCAGGGGGAGAATACATGATTATATACACCTGGAAAATCCTAGAGGGGACTGTACCGAACTTGCACACGAAAATCACTCACTAAAGAAAGCAAAAGACTTGGCAGACGATGCAACATCCCCCCCAAAGAAAAGCAGGGGTGTCACTAGCACGTTAAGAGACCATACAATAAGTGTCAGGGGCCCGAGACTGTTCAACTGCCTCCCAGCACACATAAGGGGGATTACCAACAGACCCCTGGCAGTCTTCAAGCTGGGGACTGGACAAGCCCCCTAAAGTCAGTTCCTGATCAGCCGGGCTGTGGTCGTACGTTGGTTTGCGTGCAGCCAGCAGCAACAGCCTGGTTGATCAGGCGCTGATCCACCAGGAGGCCTGGTCACAGACCGGGCCGCGGGGGCGTTGACCCCCGAAACTCTCTCCAGGTAAACTCCAGGTAAACTCCTCTGTCAGTAAGTAATATCTAGAATAAAGTGATCCATCTATTAAAACCTCAAATAAGTCCATAAAAGTAGCAAATGTCTTTCTTCCCTTCTTCATGTGCGGCCCAAGTTTCAACACAACACGAGTCAATGGAACATAATCCGTTACTGAAGTTAAATTTTTTGAAACCAAATGCATGATCAATTTTAATGTATTCCACAAACATTTGTATAATTTCGAAAATATGATAACTGGTCTAAAAATTATAAGACTCGGCAGAGTTACCTTTTGTGTTAGGTAGACGATGTATGTCACCCTTTTATTAAATTAGGAATAAAACAATATTTGTAAAATCATCATTAAATATATATAGCAAATAGGGACCATGTTTCAAAAATCTCAATAACCCATTTGATTACTCCACATTAATATTAATGTTTATCAAGCGGATTAATATCATCACGAACATCCACCTCAAGCTTTCCGCAAAAATCATCGCGTCTCACAGCATTGTGTGGGAGGTAGTAGGTATCATATTACAGTATATAATGTAACATAGTAAAGAAGTATACAATAGCCTAAAGATTGTAGTATAATAATGGTTTTAGTAGTGTTGTTTAATAGTAGCAGCAGAAATGGTAGCAATAGTAGTTGAAGAATGAGAGACTTGTGCAACATGGAAACTTTATTGAAGAAACGTTTCGCCAGCAGGGGGCTTATCAGTCCAATACAAGTAAATGGGAAGAAGAGGAGAGAATGAGGTAATCAGTCCTCAGCTGGAATCGATGTGTTCATCTAAACACTCTGTAGGAAGGTACAGATAGGAGAGGTGGCTTATATACTGCAGTCAGGGGAGTCGAGCAGGAGAGGCGGGATCACAGTGGGACTGCCACTAGTGTAAGTAGGTCGTCGTCCAAAGGTTGGACAAGTGTTCAAGAAGCTTTGTACCAGATCTCATGATGTTGCAGTGTCTGACAGAAGTGCTGAATGGTTCTGAAAACCTACTTACACTAGTGGAAGGTCCCACTGTGATTCCCGCCTCTTCCTGCATCGACTCGCTTGGCTGCAGTGTATAAGCCACCTCTCTGGCCCTATGTTGTACTTCCTACAAGAGTGATGGACTGAACACATCGATTCCAGGCTGAGGGACTGATTATCTCAATCTCCTCCTCTTCTTACCCATTTTCTACTTTGTATTGGACTGATGAAGCTATACTGTCTGGCGAAACATTTCTTCAATAAAGTTTCCCATATGTTGCATAAGTGTCTTAATTCATCACTTGTCGGTTTTAAAACCATTCAACAAAGCAATAGTAGTAAAAATAATTATAATAATGTAAATACTACTACCACCACTACTACTGCTGCTGCTACTACTACTACTACTACTACTACTGCTGCTACTACTACTACTACTACTACTGCTACTGCTACTACTACTACTACTACTACTACTACTACTACTACTGCTGCTACTACTACTACTACTACTACTGCTACTGCTACTACTGCTACTACTACTACTACTGCTGCTACTACTACTACTACTACTACTAATAATAAATAATAATAATAATAATAATAATAATAATAATACAGTAGAGAATGCTTTATCCTAAATTCCAACACCCGAAAACCTCCAAAATCCGAAAGTTTCTCGAGTGTTAACATGGCGCACCACAATTGGATCATTCACTTTGTTGACAGCATCAATTACTCGCTATTTACCGCATGTTTTGTGCTCTGGTGTGTGGAAATATTGTAGAAAATGTCAAAAAGGCCTATGGGTAATAGTGAAAAGAAAAAGAGGAAGTATTTACCTTTATCTACGTCACAGAACCAAGCTGCTAGAAAAACATAACATCAGTGTAATTATGAAGTGTCGTGACTGAGAAGTCTGGCGTCGGAACAACCTCCATTTCCCGCCTAAAAATATAGAAGGCATCGACACCATGCCTAACCCTTCTAGGGTAGGGTGCCTGAGCCCGAGCCTTTAGCTCATAAGACTGTCATTCCCATTTGCCCCCTTGTGGCGGGGATGGCAGACCAGAGAGGCCTAGCTTGTGGCTAGGCCTGGGGACAGTTGGTCCCAAAGATGAGGAGGTACTTGTGCCTCCTCCCATGGGAGACTTAGGTCTCAGACACTCCCTAAAGAGGGAGCCAAGGCCGGGCCACCACTTGGAAAAGGCCCAGGCCGGGAGAATACCGGCTAATATTTAACTAACTAACTAATATAGAAGGACAAATTGTTGAAGTTCTTTGATCAAAGTGATGAAGAGAAGCTAATTAAAATATAGAAAAACTGAGCATGAGGAAAAAAAAGAAAATCTCGATCAATACATGGGTGGATTCGTCAG
>NW_026507438.1:0-16510 GCF_026875155.1 Cherax quadricarinatus
TGTACGATGTGTACCAACATGTGTACCAAATGTGTCCAGAAAATTTTTTACAGACGTGTACCAGGGCAGGGGTACCAGTGTGTAAAAGGAAAAATTTTGTACGGACATGTGTACCGAGTTACCAGGGCATGTGTACCAGATGTGTACCAGGGGCTGTGTACCAGAGTGTCCCCGGCATTTTTTTTTTCCAGATGTGTCGGAATTTGGGCCCCTGTGTACCGGACATGTGTCAGAGGTACCAGGAATGTGTACCAACTGTGTACCAGGGAAAGTGTACCAGATGTGTACCAGGAAAATGTGTCCCGACTGTGTCAGGAAAGTTACCCAAATGTTACCCAAAATGTGTACAGACTGTGTACCAGGGGGGGGGGTGCCAAAAGTTGGTTCCCCATGTGTACCAGGACTGTTACCAAATTGTACCAGGCGTGTACCAGCTGTGTCAAATGTTACCAGATGTGTACAGGACATGTGTACAGACTGTGTACCAGGACATGTGTACCAGACTGTGTACCAGGACATGTGTACCAGACTGTGTACCAGGACATGTGTACCAGACTGTGTACCAGGACATGTGTACCAGACTGTGTACCAGGACATGTGTACCAGACTGTGTACCAGGAAATGTGTACCAGACTGTTTACCAGGACATGTGTACCAGACTGTGTACCAGGACATGTGTACCAGACTGTGTACAGGACATGTGTACCAGACTGTGTACCAGGACATGTGTACCAGACTGTGTACCAGGACATGTGTACCAGACTGTGTACCAGGACATGTGTACCAGACTGTGTACCAGGACATGTGTACCAGACTGTGTACCAGACTGTGTACCAGACTGTGTACCAGGACATGTGTACCAGACTGTGTACCAGGACATGTGTCAGATGTGTACCAGGACTTGTGTACCAGACTGTGTACCAGGATGTGTACCGGACTGTGTACAGGACATGTGTGCCAGACTGTAGTACTAGGACATGTGTACCAGACTGTGTACCAGGAATGTTACCGATGTGTACCAGGACATGTGTACCAGACTGTGTACCAGGACATGTGTACCAGACTGTGTACCAGGACATGTGTACCAGACTGTGTACCAGGACATGTGTACCAGGACTGTGTACCAGACATGTGTACCAGACTGTACGTGTACCAGGACATGTGTACCAGACTGTGTACAGACTGTGTGACACTGGTGTACCAGACTGTGTACCAGGACATGTGTACCAGACTGTGTACCAGAACATGTGTAGCAGACTGTGTACCAGGACATGTGTACCAGACTGTTTACCAGCACTTGTGGTATAAACCTTGGTAATAAATACCGACAAGTTGGTTTAGAAAAATCAAGGTCCCAGGACCGAAACGTTTTCTAATAAATATGTTATAGTGTTTGCTTACGTGTCTTTCTAAACCAGACTGTGTACCAGACTGTGTACCAGGACATATGTACCAGACTTGTACAAGAATATGTGTACCAGAATGTGAACCAGGACATGTGTACCAGACTGTGTACCAGGGCATGTGTACTAGACTGTACCAGGACATGTGTACCAGACTGTACCAGGACATGTGTACCAGACTGTGTACCAGGACATGTGTACCAGACTGTGTACAAGGGCACGTGTACCAGACTGTGTACCAGGACATGTGTACTAGAGTGTGTACCAGGACATGTGTACCAGACTCTACCAGGACATGTGTACCAGACTGTGTACCAGGACATGTGTACCAGACTGTGTACCAGGACATGTGTACCAGACTGTGTACCAGGACATGTGTACTAGAGTGTGTACCAGGACATGTGTACCAGACT
This sequence comes from Cherax quadricarinatus, assembly GCF_026875155.1. Lineage (NCBI taxonomy): Eukaryota > Metazoa > Arthropoda > Malacostraca > Decapoda > Parastacidae > Cherax > Cherax quadricarinatus. Next base: position 1,817 of record NW_026507438.1, read on the forward strand.
GTGTACCAGGACATGTGTACTAGAGTGTGTACCAGGACATGTGTACCATACTCTATACCAGGACATGTATACCAGACTGTGTACCAGGACAAGTGTATCAGAGTGTGTACAAGGACATGAGTTACCAACTGTGTACCAGACATGTGTACTTAGAGTGTGTAACCAGGGGACGTGTGTACGCAGACTCTATAACCAGGACATGTTAACCAGACTGTGTACCAGGACCTGTGCACCAGACTCTATACCATACATGTGTACCAGACTGTGTACCCATGTCATGTGTACCAGACTCCGTAACCAGGACATGTGTAACAGACTCTGACCGGGACATGTGTACCAGACGTGTACGCAGGACATGTGTACCAACTGTGGTACCATGACATTGTGTACCAGACCTGTGTACCAGGAAATGTGTACCAGACTGCGTGCTAGACACTTGTACCACACTGTGTACCAGGACATTGACTCAGACTGTGTACCATGACCATGTGTACCAACCGTGTACCAGGACATGTGTACCAGAACTGTGTACAGGACATGTGTGGCCAGACTGTGTACCAGGACATGTTGGTACCAGACTGGTGTATACCAGGACATGTGTACCAAGACATGTGTAACCAAATGTGAACCAGCGGCAAGTGTAGCTAGACTTGTACCAGGGCAGTGTACCAGACAGTGGTACCAGACATGTTGTACCAGGACATGTGTACCAAATGTGAATCCCAGACATGTGAACCAGAATGTGAACCAGACATTTGTACCAGACTGTGTTCCAGGGCAATGTGTACTAGACTTGTACCATGACATGTGTAACCAGACTGTACCAGGACATTTGTACCAGACTGTGTACCCAGACAAGTTACCAGACTGTAGGTAGCAATGCATGTGTACCAAACTGTGTACCTTGACATGTGAACAAGAGTGTGTACAAGGACATGTGTACCAGAACTCTTACCAGGACATGTGTACCAGACTGTGTAACAGGACATGGTGTACCAGACCTGTGTACAAGGACAGTGTACCAAACTGTGTAACCAGGACATGTGTACTAGAGTGTTACCAGACAAGTGTAACCCGACTGTGTTACCAGGACATGTGTACTAGAGTGTGTACCAGAAACATGTGTACCAGACTCTATACCAGACATGTGTAACAAGACTGTGGTACCAGGACATGTGTACTAATGTGTGTACAGGGACATGTGTAACCAGACTGTGTACCAGACCTGTGGTACCAGTACATGGTACCAGACTTCTGTACCAGGACATGGTGTCCCAGACTCTGTACCAAGGACATGTGTACCAGAACTGTGTAACAGGATATGTTACCAACTTTGACCATGACATTGTGTTTCCAGACTGTGTACCAGAAATGTATACCAGACTGTGTACCAGGACATGTGTACCAGACTCTGTCCCATGACGATGTGTACCAGACCTTTACCAGGAACATGTGTACCAGACCTATGTAACAAGACATGTGTTGCCAGACTGTGTACCAGACATGTGTACCAGACTGTGTACCAGGACATATGTACCAAGACATGTGTACCAGAATGTGAACCAGGGCAAGTGTACTAGACTGTGTACCAGGGCATGTATACCAGACTGTGTACCAGGACATGTGTGCCAGACTGTGTACCAGGACATGTGTACCAGACTGTGTACCAGGGCATGTGTACTAATGTGTACCAGGGCATGTGTACCAGACTGTGTACCAGGACGTGTGTACCAGACTGTGTACCTGAACATGTGTAGCAGACTGTGTACCAGGACATGTGTACCAGACTGTTTACCAGCACTTGTGGTATAAACCTTGGTAATAAATACCGACAAGTTGGTTTAGAAAAATCAAGGTCCCAGGACCGAAACGTTTTCTAATAAATATGTTATAGTGTTTGCTTACGTGTCTTTCTAAACCAGACTGTGTACCAGACTGTGTACCAGGACATATGTACCAGACTTTGTACAAGAACATGTGTACCAGAATGTGAACCAGGACATGTGTACCAGACTGTGTACCAGGGCATGTGTACTAGACTGTACCAGGACATGTGTACCAGACTGTACCAGGACATGTGTACCAGACTGTGTACCAGGACATGTGTACCAGACTGTGTACAAGGGCACGTGTACCAGACTGTGTACCAGGACATGTGTACTAGAGTGTGTACCAGGACATGTGTACCAGACTCTACCAGGACATGTGTACCAGACTGTGTACCAGGGCATGTGTACCAGACTGTGTACCAGAGCAGATGTGTTACAGACTGTGTACCAGGACATGTGTACGAAAAAAGAGTGTGGTAACTGGAATGTGTATCACCAGACTGGTAACCAGACATGTGTACTAGAGTGTGTACCAGTACATGTGTACCATAACTCTATACAGACATGTATACCAAGACTGTGTACCAGGACATGTGTACTAGAGTGTGTACAAGGACATGTGTACCAGACTGTGTACCAGTACATGTGAACTAGAAGTGAGTAGCCAGGACTTGGTGTACCAGACTCTCTCCAGACATGTGTACCATGACTGTGTACCAGGACATGTCACCAGAACTCTAACCAGACATGTGTATCAACTGTGTACCGGTCATGTGTACCAGACCTCTGTACCAGGACATTGTACCGAACCTCTGTACCGTGACATGTGTACCAGACTCTGTACCCTGGGGGGGGGGGGGGGGGGGGGGGTTGTTTTTTTTGCCAGGACATGAGTACCAGACGTGTACCAGGACATGTGTACCAGACTGTGTACCTAGGAAGTTTGGTGTACCAGACTGCGTGCTAGACATGTTACCACATGTGTACCAGGACATGTAGTACCAGACCTGTGTACCATGACATGTGTACCAACCGTGTTACCTAGACATGTGTACCAGACTGTGTACCAGGACTGTGTGCCAGACTGTGTACCAGGACATGTGTACCAGACTGTGTACCAGGACATGTGTACCAAGACATGTGTACCAAAATGTGAACCAGGGCAAGTGTACTAGACTGTGTACCAGGGCATGTGTACCAGACTGGTGTAGCCAGGATATGTGTACCAGACTGTGTACCAGGACCATGTGTACCAGACCTGTGTACCAGGACTGTGTACCAGACTGTGTACCACGACATGTGTACCAAGCAGTGGACGTGTTTGTCCAGGTGTGGGTTCCATACTGGTACTGCATATCCCAATATGGGCCAAAATTATACTTTCACATGTCGTCAAGACTTTACTTTGATTGTAAACCGCTATTCTTTGTTTTGCCAGGCGTACATAGGCGTGCACGGTTTATTTGGTAATGTGCACTTAAGGAGGTGTGCTCGTATGATGCCACTGACCTAATATCATTTTTCTGAGTGAGGTTGCTGCCTTTTACTCCCTACGATCGCCTGCGGTCTTCTTGGCCCCTTCTCAAGTTACATGACTTGGCACTGGCGGGGTTTAAACTCACACAGCCAATTGTCGACAAGGCTTGCAAACCTGTCCAGATCCCTTTGTATTTTTTCCTGACCTCGTTCATGGTGGTGGTGTGTGTGTGTTACTCACTTAAGTTGTATCTCACCTATTTGAGGTTGCGGGGTTCGAGTCCGACACCTGGGCGCCCGCCTCTTCACTGATCGCTACTAGTCACTCTCCCCGATCCGTGAGCATTATCATACTCTGCTTAAGCTATGTATGGATCCTGCCTCCACTACATCGCTTCCCAAACTATTCCACTAACTGACTACTCTTGGCTGAAGAAATACTTCCCAATTACATCCCTTGATTCATCTGTGTCTTTAGCTCTCACAACTGTGTCCCCCATGTTACAGTGTCCAATCTCTGGAACATCCTGTCTTTGTACCACCTTGTCAATTCCCCTCAGTATTTATTTTTTTTATGTATGTCGTTATCATGTCCCCCCTATCTCTCCAGTCCTCCGTGTCGTCAGGTTTATTTCCCTTAACCTCTCCTCGTAGGACATACTCTTAGCTCTGGGACAAGTCCCCTTGTGCAAACCTTAGTGCACTTCTCTAGTTTCTTCACGTCGTTGGCAGGTGTGGGTTTCCAAACTGGTGCCTGCTTACTGCCAATATTGGCCTAACGAACACGATGTACAGGGTCCTGAAATGTATTCCTTTAAGATGTCGAATGCTGTTCTGAGGATTTGCTAGGCGACCATATGCTGCAGCAGTTATTTTTGATTGATGTGCGCTCCGAAGGTGCCTGTGTTATAACTCACCCCAAGATCTTTTTCCTTGAGTGAGGTTGTTAGTCTCTGACCCCCTAGACGTACTCCTTCTGCGGCCTTCTTTTGCCCTTCCCCATACTTCATGCCTTTTGCACTTGGTGGGATTGAACTCCAGGAGCCAATTGCTGGACCAAGGCTCTGCAGCCTTTCCAAATTCTTTGTAGTATCTACCTGTCTCATCGAGTGAATTCTTCTCATCAACTTCATGCATCTTCAAAACAGGGACACCTCAGAGTCTATTCCTTCCGTCATGTCGTTCACAAATACCAGAAACAGCACTGGTCCTCAGGAATGACCCCTGTGGGACCCCCCTGGTCACAGGTGCCCACTCTGACACGCGTCGCCACTTACCATGATCGCGGCTGTCTTCCTGACAAGTATTCCCTGATCCATTGTTAGTGCCTTCCCTGTTATCCCTGCTTGGGTTCCTCCAGTTTTTGCACCAATCTCTTGTGTGAACAGTGGTCAAACGCCTTCTTGCAGTCCAAAAAAATGCAATCCACCCACCCCTCTCTCTCTTGTCTTTACTGCTGTCACCATGTCATAGAACTCCATAGGTTTGGTGACACAGGATTTCCCGTCCCTGAATCCATGTTGGCTGCTGTTTGTATGAGATCGTTCCTTTCTAGGTGTTCCACCACTCTTCTCCTGATAATCTTCTGCCATGATTTTGCATACTATACATGTCAGGACACTTGGTCTGTAGTTTAATGCTTCATGAATCTGTCTCCTTTTTATTAGATTGGGACTAACATTTGCTGTCTCCATGACTCCGGCTAATTCGTCCCTGTTTCGATAAAGTATTGAATATTGTTGTTAGGGGTACACAAGCGTTCCTCTGCTCCTCTCTCAATACCATGGGAATGTTATCTGGCCCCGTTGCCTTTGAGTATCTAGCTCACTCAGAAGCCTCTTCACTCTTCCTCGGTTGAGTACACTGTGTCCAGCACTTGTGTGTGCCCCACCTCCTCCGCTTTCTGAGTCCCTTCTGTCTCCTCTGGGAACATCTTCTTGAATCTCTTGTTGAGTTCTTCACATACTTCACGGTCATTTCTTGTTGTCTCTCTCCTTCTTCCTTAGCCTGATTACCTGGTCCTTGACTGTTGTTTTCCTCCTGATTGGCTGTACAACAGTTTTCGGGTCAGATTTGGCTTTCGCTGCTATGTCATTTCATATTGTCTGGGCCTCCCATCTTATCTGTGCATATTCGTTTTCTGGCTCTACGACTGTTCTCATCGTATTCCCCTGGTCCTTTGCCTTCTATATTTTCTTCCATTCCCTACACACACCTTGGTTTTTGCCTCCCTGGCACTTTGTAAACATGAGCCAGCCTCGTTTTTCATTATTCCTGTTACCCTTGGGTACAAACCTCTCCTCAGCCTCCTTGGCATTTTTTGTTGCTACATAGTCCATCATCACATTAACTGGCGTCCCTGCCATTCTCTGTCCCCACTGGAACCCCGTTCAGGTATTCCTCATTCCTGTGTAGTCCCCTTTCTTGTAGTTTATCTTCATTCGTCCTGGCCTTCCTGCTTCTCCCTCCACTTGTAGCTCTTACAGTGTATTCGAAGCTTAAAACCACAACATGGTCCACTGGCCCCAAGGGGTTCTTTTCATAAGTATTTCCTCGATATCTGCACTATCATGGTGAATCTAAGTCCAGCCTTGCGTTACATCCTCTCCTCTCTCTCCATTGTAGTGTCCCTTAACGTGTTGGCACATAATTTTCCAGTACCACCTCCATCATCCTAGCCCTCCATGTATCTTGGCCCCCTTGTGGGTCCAAGTTCTCCCAATCGATCTCGCTTGTGGATAAAGTCACCCATGATCAGACTTTTTGCCCTGCAATGCATGAAGCTCTCTGGCCACTCTAGCCAGTGTGTCTACCATCGTTCTATTGCTCTCGTCGTCTCTTGCCTTGGCCTCGCTGCTGTTTCTGTGGTGATTATACATCACTGCTTATTACCACCTTGGACCTCCTGATGAAGTGTTTCCCGCTATGGTAATCACTTTCTGCGCCAAGGGTCTCTCGCTCCAGCTCATCAAATTTCCAGCGATTTTTGATCAGCAACGCACTCCTCCACCCCCTGTTCCCTCTGTCTTTCCTCGGATTTGGTATCCCGTTGGAAAATGGAATCGTTATCATACCTGTAAGCTTTGGTTCTGTAGACTATGATGCTGGTGATGCTTTATGACTCTTTTCATGCCACACCTCCCATTTTATTTGTATTCCATCAGCGTTGGGTACATACCTACCTTCATTTTTCCTTTCCAACACTGTGGTTGGGGGCCCACCCCCCCCCCCCCATTTGTTTTTTGAAGGTGGAGAACCTGGTGGCAATACGGGGGGGGGGGGGGGGGGGGGGGGGGGGGGGGGGGGGGAGGGGGGGGGGGGGGGGGGGGGGGGGGGGGGGGGGGGGGGGGGGGGGGGGGGGGGGGGGGGGGGGGGGGGGGGGGGGGGGGGGGGGTGGGGGGGGGGGTAGATTCTAAGCTCTGTGTTGGGATGGAGGCCGTGGGTATGGATGGTAGTGTGTGTGGGATGGGTTTATAGGTTGTAATGTTCTGAGAATAGTTGTGTGTGTGCTTGCCCTTGCTGTTCTGTTCGCTCTGACGACCATCTGCTGGTACATCCTGGTCCTCTTTTCCTAGCTCCTTTCGCTTTTTGTCCTCTCCTCAGCTGCTGTCGTTCGATTTTGTTCTGTCTCTGTCTAGAGCACCCTCTTGTACTCCTCCAGTATTTAATCGTGGTTTCTCTTGGAGGATCCTGTTCCGCACTGGTTCCGCCTGAGAAATCAGCTTGATTTGGTCGGTTTCTCCCATTCGATACCCCCCATTCTCTGAAAATTTACAATCACGTCCATCTCTTCACCTATTTCCGTGATGATTTTCTCATCTCTTTCTTGCTTCCAGCTCTGCCTTTCAGGTGTGTGTCCTTTCTCTCTCTCCGGAAGCCATGGATAAACCCTGGATTTTGCCCTTTCTTCCTCGCCCATTGCTCAAACCCTCTGTGACTCTGGATCCTGCCTGTAGTGGTCAATTTCTCCCTTGATTTTTCCAGTGGCTCTTGATAGCATTGTTTGTGCTCAGCGTTCGACCTATCACTCCTCCTCTACTCTGGCAACCAGCTGTTCTTTCCTATCACTCCTTGGTCCACCATGGCAGGGCTGATATACCTTTAGCATAATTCATAATTCCTTCCTTCCTGTTCGCCTCGCAAGCTTCATATGCTATTGTTACTCTCTGTTCACTGCCCCCTGTAACTCGCTTTCAAGCCTATTTATCTCACTTCTAGACCCTTATCTTGGCTCTGCAGTTTCGACTTGTGCCTCCCAATTCTTTGTCTCCTTACTCCAACCTCTTTTTCCAATGTCACAGAGAGCTCTTTCTTTCTCCATTTTTTTTTCAGAAAAGCCTCCTAAATTTTCTCTCCTCCCACTCTTGTTCCATCTTTTCCACGCTCCTCCATCCACTCCTCCATACCAAACCATTCTCATCTTGATCCTTGGTTCCTGCGAGTCCCCACCATTTTTTTTTTTTTTGTGAGAGAAGAGAGAAGGGAAAGGTAGAAGGGAGAGAGTGGAATAGTGAGAAGGAAAGGGGGAGAGTGAGAAGGGGAAAGAGAGAGAAGGGAAGGGAAAGAGAGGGGGAGAGTGAGAAGGGACAAAAGAGAAGAGATGGAGGAGAGAGAGAGCGCGAGAGAGAGAGCGAGAGAGAGAGAGAGAGATAGAGAGAGAGAGAGAGAGAGAGAGAGGAGAGAGAGAGAGAGAGAGAGGGAGAGAGAGAGAGAGAGAGAGAGAGAAGGGAAGGTAGAGAGAGGGGGATAGTGAGAAGAAAAAGGGGAAGAGAAGTGAGAGTGGAGGAGAGAGAGGGGGAAAGAGGAGTGAGGTGGAAGGTAGGAGAGGGGGAGAGGTTAGAAGGGAAAATGGGGAAGAGAGAGAGCAAGAGAGAGAGAGGAGATGAGAGGGAGAGAGGAAGAGTTAGGAAGAGTGAGAGAGATAGGGGAGAGAGAGTGAAGGGAAGAGTAGGAAGGGGTAGAGTTAGAAGGGAAAATGGGGAAGAGAGAGAACAAGAAGAGAGAGAGCAAGAGAGAGAGAGAGAGAGAGGAGAGAGAGAGAGAAGAGAGAGAAGAGAGAGAGAGAGAGAGAGAAGAAGAGAGAGAGAGAGAGAGAGAGGGAGAGAGAGAGAGAAAGAGAGGCAAGAGGGGAAGAGAGAGGGAGCAGGAAGGGTGAGAAGGGGGGGATAGAGGGGGGAGATGGAAGAGCGAAGAGGTGAGAGGCTAGGGGGAGAGAGGGAGGGGAGAGGGAGAGATAATGGAGGGGAGAGATGTTAAGGGGGAGAGATGTTAGAGGGGGGGAGGTGTTAGAGGTAAGAGATGTTAGAGGGAGAGATGGGAGAGGAAGAGAGAGAGAGAGATAGGTAAGAGAGTGATAGGGTAGAGAGAGATATATAGTAAAGAGTGAGAAAAGGTAGAGATAGTCCTACTTAGGATAGGAAGGGGGAGGAGAGAGAGGAGCAAGGATCAGATGGTCAGTTCACAGACGGTGTGAAATCCATTGTAATGTGTGTGTTTGCTGTTACTACAGCTTACAAGTGCTTGTTCCTGTGGTGTGTGTGTGTGTGTGTGTGTTGTGTGTGTGTGGTGTGTGTTGTGTGTGTGTGTAAGTGTATGTGTATGTGTGGTGTGGTGTGTATTTGTGTGTGTGGTGTGTAATGTGGTTGTGTGTGTGTGTTGTGTGTAACGTGTGTGTGTGTGTGTGTGTGTGTGTGTGTGTATGTTGTGGTGTGGTGTGTGTGTGTGTGTGTGTGTGTGTTTGCTGTGTACTTAATTCGATGCGTTGGCCCTTGAAAAAAAAAAAACTGCGAGAAAGAGACAGTGATGTCTTGAATGGTGTACTTTCAGGCTGTGAACAAATATATGGTGATCCATTGTATTCCCCTTAAAGTAGAAAATTTATCGAAAAAGACCAAGGTAAGACCCAGTGTTCCGCTGGGAAACTAAATTGCCATTCGAGGGAAGTTTGTAATATTAAACTTGCTTTTACTGTTGAAAAATAATGAGAATCAGTACTAATAGTGTAACCGCAGTGAAGGAAGTAGACTGTTTAAGGAAAACAACTTCCCCGTCATTGGAGAGAACAATCTAATATAATTAAATGGGAGTCTGGAGAATGATTACCCTCAAAGGCCTACATAACAACCGCCTTTGTGTGCAACTTCATAACATATAACTATTCAGTATAGTGCAGTGAAGGAACAGTTTATAAAACCGTAGTGGTAAATAGTGTAACCAGAGTGTGATAAATACAAGGAAAAAATAGTAATGGGGGGGGGTTGGGCCAGCTTCATGGAAACCCTTACCACAATATCTCGTCAACAAACCCGCGTTTACAAACGTCTCCAGTGTATACTCAAAGGACTAGTTAATTACATTTAGCGAGTGATTAGGGTATCGATATATAGTGGGAAAGATCCTAGTGAATTTCTTTACAACCTTAATAATGGATGACAGGGTATGAATTAACATAAATATTTTACACTACAATGTTAAGCACCACCTTTGCGTGCATAAGTGTCATATAACATCCTAATCCGTCATGGTATAGGCTTTCACCTGTTCAAGGTGGAAACTGTTCTATTGCGTAAATCAGAGTTAAAACTTACAAAAAGCAGCATAAATAATACCAAAACAATCTGATAATTCACGAAGGATGGAGAGGGGGGGGGGTTGTAGATGTTTCTTTCAGGATTTTGTTCCCTCTCATATGCCTGGCAGTGTAACCCGCCTATGGCAACTACCACCATAGGCCTCGTAGCCTCGTACCACCACAAACAGCTGGTGGCAGGATCCACCCATACTACGACACATTCTCTACCACCATACTAGCAGTCAACCAGACGACTAAACCACAGAACAGTAACCATAAATTTGACTGGCACTTCCTGTGAGTATCGGGAAATGTACTTGAAATGGGCAAGAGAGAGAGGCTGTTATTCACCATAAAAAATGTATTGGGATAGGCTATGTCAACATCTTCACCAAGAAGAGAAAAAAGGCAATGTACCTTGAATGGAACAATATAGAAATAACCCGTACATAGAAGACCATTAACTAGTTAACGGTCAAAGTCTGACCCAAACCTCGTCATAATATTCATTTTTCAATGAACAGGTTATTTGTGTACATCTCCACCCTCTTCACCACTCCTCCACAACCTTCCTCTTCACCACTCCTCCACAACCAGCCTCTTCACCACTCCTCCACAACCAGCCTCTTCACCACTCCTCCACCTCCATTTCCATCTTGTGGAGCATCTAGTGGAGCATATGCTTAATGAAACATGCTGTGAAGATATCGTGATTAACATCGATCCGAGCATACTTCAGCTCCTGCAGCTGAAGTATGTTCAAGATGCATTTTCCTAACCCGGAAAGAGTGAAACTCTGTTACGCTTTTATGGCTGCGTACTGAAAATAAAAGTCGTGGTTCCTATAGCGTAAACAACCTGCTATGTCTAGGGACATTATATTATTTAAAATAGAGAAAAATCACTCTAGTACCAGCTTGTACTTTCACATTAAATGTGGAAGGTCAATTAGTCAATTTATTAGGAAGGACGCAAAAACTCGCCTATACAAAACTATAAATGTATATTAAAAGTAAAGTAATATATACAATCTACTTTACTACAACCAACATCACCACACTCCAGTTCACCTTTCCCCAGTACTCACCTTAGCTCACTAGCACACTACTACTACACCCCCTTCTGCAGGCTGCTCAACTTTCTGGCTGTACAAGTACTCTCCGAAAACTTAAACAGGCCTCTGCACACTAGGGTCTTACAGGTAAACACGAGAGCACTTAAAGCAATTAGATGTACCTCGCATCTGCTCGACTGTAGAAGGTGTAAGATTCCGAACGAGGCACAAGTACTTCCGCACTTTGAGTATGCTCGACGTTCTTTAACTGTCTGCCCCCCGTCTTATCTGCTACTTCTTGACAGAAGAGAGAAGAGATCAAGACAACTCGTCCCTCTCTTGGGCCCACCCTGGACAGATCTATCATTTCATCATAGCCTTCAACACTAGAAGGATGTGGGTGGGCTTACTGGTTTGTACAAGGCCAATATTATCAAAGTAGCACACTTAACTCCACTCCGACGACAGCGAGAAGTGAGCTACACAACAAGACGGGCAGCAAATAGCAACTACACTCTCATTGTGCCCTTCTCCAGAACATCACTTCATCTGAGATCATTTATTCCCAGGATGACTCGAGTCTAGAACATAACTACTTCACCGAAATGAAGTCAATTGATTAAGTGAAATCCCTGGCCCATAGATGGTCTCGTAACAATAAAAAGGTTTTATTGTAGCCAGCTGGACCAGTGGCTTACTCATTGGTCTCGAGTTTTGCGACTCACTTGCCGCGAGTTCAATCCCCACCCGTACCGTTGTATATTTAAGTAGGTTTTAAAATGAACTAATGTAGGTAACGGCTCTTTGCTTGTAAATAAATTTGCACCGTAACAAAACCCCTTGTAAAAACCCTGTATAAAAGAAAAGAGAGAGAAGAGGGGAAGAGAGAGAGAGAGAGAGAGAGAGAGAGAGAGAGAGAGAGAGAGACAAAACAGACAGACAGAAAACCCAACCCGAGAGGAGACAGAGACAGGGGACAGAGGTAGACAGCCCGACAGAGATCAGGAAATGCTTTCTAAAAAAAAGGTATTTTTTGATTGGTTTTGGGGTGGGCGTGTATACGTGTGAATATTAAAATATATACGGGAAATTTTTCCCTTTTATACCTTACAAGAGCTGCTGCACCACCCTTTAAATCCTGTCGTAAAACACGCACATGAAAGGGACTTTGGGAATTTTCTTGGAATATTTTTGGAAAATTAAAAAATGAAATGGATTTTAATTTTTTTAAAAAAATAGTCTGCCCAAAATTTAAAGGGGAAATAACCCTCCCAAAGACTTAGAGCAGTCCGACTTAAACTAAAAATAAATTTCGGGAATTTTTTTTTCAGTATTCTTTATTTACAAAAAAAATAAGCTAAAAGGGCATGAGAATAGCCTTTTTTTTTCAAAAAAAAAAATGGGACTAAAAGGTATTTAAAAACTTGTCTTTTTTTTGGGGAAGGGCCGGGAACGAATTTTGGAATGAAATAAAAATTTCTTACTACACAGGAAAAAAAATTTTTTTAACCGTACCCCGTACAATCTGAATGAAAAAATACGTCCCCTAATAATCCAAAACTTGCTCTCGAAAATGTCGAACCCCCTTTAAAAAATGAGATTTTTTTAAAAAAAAAAAAAAAAAAAAAATTAACATAATGATTTTATGATTTTTTTGTTGAAAATGATATAGAGTTTTTTTACTTTTGGATAAAAATTTAACTTAAAACCCCCCAAACTTAACCAAACAAAACAAAACGTTTTTTTTTAAACAAATTTTTACTATATGTATAAAAGGGTAAATTAAAATTAAATTAATATTGCTTTAAAAAAAATAATACATATTTTTTTCATTATTGGGCAGATTGATTTTTGCAAATTTAGGTAAAAACAAATTTTTATTATGCTTATTCGGGAGAGGGCAAAAATTGGGCCCACTTGGGCCCAAAATCACCTGTTCGCTTATTTTGTCACCCAAACTGAAAAGTTTTCATAATAGCCATCAATCAACGAAACATTTACCTATGTCCTTAAATATCTGGAATTAAATAATTTTTTTAATTTTTTCCTTTAAAAAAAACTCTCAAAACAATGGGTTCTTGAATCTACGCAAATCTTTCCCGTCGAAGCTCCATAAGTGCTGTATTACTCCCCAAGGGTTTTGCCCCTTTTTTTAAAGAGTATATCGGCTAGAGGATTTTGCTCTTTCGACGTATATCCCCTTGCTCTATTGGGGATTCTCCTTCGAAGGCGCTCCCTCTGAAGAACAAAACAAGAGAAATGATGGATTGTACAATCCCTTCAGCACAGGGGTATTAACCATAGCTGAAGTTCATTTTATTCTTAATATAGCGCAGGTAGAACCTGCAATCTTCCAGGAACTTCTGATTGAACGTAACCGAGAAATTTATGTGTACCATTAAGTAATTTTTATTTTCCACCAAATTGTGCACCTTGTTAAATAGCTTTTTTATACTTACAAACATTTGATAACAACATTTCATTTAGATTTTAGTTTCAGAGTCATTTTTTTAATTATAGAGAAAAAAAATATATTAGTGTATATTAGTGATTATTATCATAATAAAATAATTTAATTGAAAAGGGTCAAATAATTATTTTTTTTAAATTTTCTGTTCAAGTAATTGAGATTGAAATTGTGATTAAAACTCCAGAAGATAATTAAAATTGTAATTAACTTTGAATCACGTAATTACTCCAGTGGTACGGGAAATATTTATTCTGAAATAACCACTCTGTATGGTGAGCATAAGTAATTCCGTAAATTTAGTATTTCTGTTATTGACAGAATTCTCATGCATTTTATTAACAATAATTATTGGTTATTCGGTGTTAAATGGATATCTTTTTGTGATTATATATATATATATATATATATATATATAATATATATATATATATATATATATAATATATAAAAATATATATATATATATAATCTACACTGAGGACCTATGTCCTCAGTGTAGATAACGGGATGCTGGGAAAAATATTTTAATTTCTTCCTGAGGCCCTTTGAATTTTTCCGGTTCTCTGGCTTAGCCCATTTTTTTATAAGTAAACTAATGTGTATGGCTTTTCATAATTTGGGACACAATTAAAACAAGTGTTGACGGTATAATGATATTTGGGGTATAAAACACCTAAGGTTTGGTGGGTGTTTGTCAACAACTTTCATATAAAACATACCTGCAAGTATCTCAGTCTGGGAAGCCTACCCATGATACAACAGCACTGAATCTTTTAACCCACCTCCTAGAGTATCTTCTATGTATTTTTCCCCATGAGCCGGGGCGTCCTTGATTCTGCTGGAACAATCATGCAGTGTTTTAGCTTGTTCGTCATTGTCTTTAGTTTTTTTTTTTTTTACTCTTTTATTGACTGCCAGATTAATGAATCAAGAATGGTGTACTGAAACCATATTCAACACGTTTATCATCTCATGGGATTAAAAACAGAATTGCAGATAAAAGCAGGACAATGTTTTTTTGAGAAAGAGAGCACTATTTTTTTTCTTTACTTTTGCAATATATTTGTTAATCTCATATATACAAATATGATGAAGCTTTTAAAGACATTATATATTCACGGTCCAAAGCTTCACAATGTTTGCTGGTAAATTACTCTAACAATATTTGATCTTTGTGGAAAAAAGACACTTATGTATATTTCAGGATATTTATTGAAGGAAACGTTTCGCCATGAGTGGCTTTTCAGTCCTTATAAAGATTCCCCTTTTGTTGGATAAATGTTTCATTTTCAAC
>NW_026507439.1:0-20188 GCF_026875155.1 Cherax quadricarinatus
GGTTTTGCTAGGCGCCCATGTGCTTTGCAGCAGTTATTTGGTTGATGTGCGCTTCAGGGAAAATGTGCCTGGTGTTTTATACTCACCCCAAGATCTTTTGCTTGAGTGAGGTTTGTAGTCTCTGGCCCTAGGACTGTACTCCGTCTGCGGTATTCTTTTGCCCTTCCCCAATCTTCATGACTTTGCACTTGGTTGGGATTGAACTCCAGGGAGCCAATTGCTGGTCCAGGTCTGCAGCCTGTCCAGATCCCTTTGTAGTTCTGCCTGGTCTTCGATCGAGTGAATTCTTCTCATCAACTTCACGTCTTCTGCAACTGGGACACTCAAAGTCTATTCCTTCCGTCATGGTCGTTCACAAATACAGAAAATAGCACTGGTCCTAGGACTGACCCCTGTGGTACCTCCGCTGGTCACAGGTGCCCACTCTGACACTCGCCAGTACCATGATACTCGCTGCTGGTCTTCCTGACATGTATTCCCTGATCCATTGTAGTTGCCTTCCCTGTTATCCCAGCTTGGTCCTCCAGTTTTTGCACAAATATCTTGTCTGTGGAACTGTTGTAATTACGCCTTTTGCTGTCCAAGAATATGCAATCCACCTCCCCTCTCTTCTCTCTGGTCTTACTGCTGTCACCATGTCATAGAACGCCAGGTTGGGTTTGTGACATGGATTTTCCGTCCCTGAAACCCCTGTTGGCTGCTGTTGATGAGATCATTCCTTTCTAGGTGTTCACCACTCTTCTCTGGATAATCTTCTCCATGATTTTTGTAATTACTTTAATGTTCAGTGCACTGGTCTGTCGTTGAATGCTCATGTCTGTCTCCTTTTTTAAAGATTGGGACTACATTTGCTGTCTTCCATGACTCCGGCATTCCCTGTTTCGATAGATGTATTGAATATTGTTGTTAGGGGTAACATAGCTCCTCTGCTCCCTCTCTCAGAACCATGGGGAGATGTTAAACTGGCCCCATTGCCTTTGAGGTATCTAGTCATCGGAAAGCCTATTCCACTTCTTCCTCGGTTGTGTGCACTGTGTCCAGCACATGGTGGTGTGCCCGCCTCGCGTCTTTAACTGGCAGCCCCTTCTGTCTTCTCTAGTGTACAATTCTTTGATTCTCTTGTTGAGTTCCTCACATACTTCACGGTCATTTTTGTTGGTTCTCCTCCTTCCCTCCTTAGCCTGATTACTGGTCCTTGACTGTTGTTTTCCTCCTGATGTGGCTCTGTCACAACGTTTCGGGTCAGATTTGGGCTTTCGATGCTTGTCATTTTCATATTGTCTTTGGCCCTCCTTCTTATCTGTGCATATTCATTTCTGCTCTAACGACTGCTCTCCTTATTTCGGGTCCTTTGCCTTCTTTATTTTCTTCCATTTTCCATACCAACTTGTTTTTCCTCCATGCATTTTGGGTAAACCATGGGCTCATCCTGGCTTTTTCATTATTCCTGTTACTTGGGTTAACAAACCTCTCCTCAGCCTCTTGAATTTTGTTGCACATATTCATATCTCATTAATGGCTTCCCTGCCAGTTCTCTGTCCCACTGAACCACGTTCGGAAGTTCCTCATTCCTTGTGTAGTTCCCTTTCTTGTAGTCTGGCTTCATTCGTCCTGGCTTCTGCTCTCCTCACTTGTAGCTCTTCTATGTGTTTTCGAAGCTTAAAACCCACATGGTCACTGGCCCCATAGGGTCTTTCATATGTGGATGTCCTCGAATCTGCACTACTCAAGGTGGAATACTAAGTCAGCCTTGTGGTTTCATCCTCTCCTCCTCTCTTATTGTAGTGTTCCTTACGTGTTGGTATATGAAGTTTTCAGTACCACCTCATCATCTTAGCCCTCCATGTATCTTGGCCCCCATTCGGGTCCAAGTTCTCCAAATCGATCCCTTGTGGTTAAAGTATCCATGATCTGGAGCTTTGCCTGCATTTCATGAGCTCTTCTGGCACTCGAGAGTGTGGTCAAAACCATCGCTCTATTGCTTCGTCGTACTCTTGCTTGACTCCTGCTGGTTCTGTGTGGGTTATACATCACTGCTATTACCCACCTTGGGAACTCCAGAGTGAAGCGTGTGTGTGTGTGTTGGTGTGTATGTGTGTTGTGTGTGTATGTGTGTGTGTGTATGTGTGTGTGTAATTTTGTGTGTGTGTATGTGTTATGTCGTGTGTGTGTTGTTGTGTTATGAGTGTGTGTGTTGTGTGTGGGTGTATGTGTGTATGTGTGTGTTTATGTCTGTGTAGTGTGTGTATGAGTGTGTGTGTGTGTATGTGTGTGTGTGTATGTGTGTGTGTATGTGTGTGTGTGTGTGTGTGTGGTGTGTGTGTGTGTGTGTGTATGTGTGTAATGTGTAGCGTGTGTGTATGTGTGTGTGCGTGTATGCGTTATGTGTGATATGTGTATGTGTGTGTGTGTGTGTATGTGTGTGTGTTTGTTGTGTGTATGTGTGTGTGGGTGTGCGTGTGTGGTGTTTGTGTGTGTGTGTTTGTGTGTATGTGGGTGTTGTGTGTGTGTGTTTGTGTGTGTGTGTGTTGATGTGTGTGTGTGTGTGTGTGTTTGTGTGTATGTGTGTTGTGTGTGTGTAATGTGTGGTGTTTGTGTGTGTGGTGCTTCAGTGTGCTGACGTGTTTTAGTGTGATGACGTGCTTTAGTGTGTGATGATTTAGTGTTGCTGACGTGCTTTAGTGTGCTGACGTGCTTTAGTGTGCGGACGTGCTTTGTGTGTGAGTGCTTTAGTGTGCTGACGTGCTTTAGTGTGCTGACGTAATTCAGTGATGCTGACGTGTGTAGTGTGCTGACGTGCTTTAGTGTGCTGACGTGCCTTTAGTGTGACTGACGTTGCTTTAGTGTGCTGACGTACTTCAGTGTTGCTGACGTGCATCAGTGTGCTGACGTGCTTTAGTGTATGCTGTCGTGCTTCAGTGTGCTGACGTGCTTTCAGTGTGTGACGTGCTTTAGTGTGCTGACGTGCTTTAGTGTGCGACGTACTTTAGTGTGCCGTGTACTTTAGTGTGATGACGTACGTTTAGTCGTGATGACGTACTTTAGGCAAGTCTTTTGCTTGTCGTGGAGTCAGGTGACGGAAAACGACAGAAAGCGAAAGTTATTTTCTCTTCACGTTTAGTAATTTTATAACTTCGATTAGTTACTAGTCCCTTACCCAGTATTTTAGTCACCTTACAACACGCAACACTCACCCAACAACAATTATTTTTCCATTATCCCCCAAGGAATGTATTTATATATTATATATCTATTTATATATATATAGATATATATATATATATATATATATATATATATATATATATGTTGGGTTAGGTTTAGGTTTAGGTTAGGTTTGGATGGTTTAGGTTAGGTTAGGTAGGTGACGTTAGGTTAGGTAGGTTAGGTTAGGTTACGTTAGGTTTGGTTGTAGGTTAGGTTAGGTCTAGGTTAGGTTAGGTTAGGTTAGGTTTGGTTAGGTTTACGTTTGGTTGGTTAGGTTAGGTTAGGTTAGGTTAGAGTTTCGTTTGGTTTGGTTTAGGTTAGGTTAGGTTAGGTTCGTTTGGTTTGGTTAGGTTTGGTTAGGTTTAGGTTTGGTTAGGTTAGGTTAGTTGGTTAGATTAGGTTAGGTTTGGTTGCGTTAGGTTAGGTTAGGTTAGTTTGGTTAGGTTAGGTTTGGTTTAGGTTTGGTTTAGGTTAGGTTAGGTTGGTTAGGTTAGGTATGGTAGGTTTAGTTAGGTTTGGTTTAGGGTTAGCTTAGGTTAGGTTAGGTTAGGTTAGGTTAGTTGGTTAGGTTAGGTTTTGGTTAGTTATGGTTAGGTTAGGTTAGGTTTGGTTAGGTTAGGTTAGGTTAGGTTAGATTAGTTAGGTTAGGTTAGGTTAGTTAGGTTCGGTATGGTTACGGTTAGGTTAGGTTAGGTTTGGTTAGGTTAGGGTTGGTTAAGGTTAGGTTTGGTTAGGTTAGGTGGTAGGGTTTGTTGGTTTGGTTAGGTTAGGTTAGGTTAGGTGTAGGTTAGTTAGGTTAGGTTTAGGTTAGGTTTGGTTATTCTGTCCATAAAAAAATAAACTAATTATAATATAACATAAGAGATAGAATTGTAAGTCAAAGGCAATAAAAAGTTGTGTAGCCTTGGGGAGAGGAATACTGAATCTCTGAGCTGATGACCTTTACTCGGCAAGTGACTGTTTAAGAAGCTTTATAGTTCTGTTTGACTGCTTCACAACAGTTTAATGCTGTCTGTTATTAGAGGGACGGTCTGTGCTGCTAGTCATCATTCCTGACGCCCACGTACCATTTAATTACGGCACCGTAATTCCTCCAACTGTATATATTAAAATTTCAGCGTATAATTCAGGGAGACAAGAGGAAAGTGTTTTTACATTGTAAACTTCTATAATTTACACCTGACAAAGACTTACACCCTCGGTTGGGAAACTAGACAAAAGACAGTATACATACATTAATCTGATCTCAGATGCAACTCTTACACACACATACACACACACACTCACACACTTCGCTCCTTGGGATAGTTCCCGAATGTTCATTTGTTTTAATCAAACCAGCAACCCGGAGGGGGCCCAGGGAACTCTTTGACCCCCATGGGGAGCTTTCGGAATTGTCGAGAACATATAGTGAGGCCAAACAATCTCGAACCTCTAAATAAGAGGGAATTTGTCACAAGAAGGTTAAGGCCAGACGACAAAAAAACTCGTCATGTACAGTACTCGTGACACACATGACAAGGAGGCCAGACGACAGCTGCATTATGTACAGTACTGGTGAACACAGACAAGTGAGGCAGACGACAGCATAATTTATGTGCAGTTACTGGTGAACACACGACAATGTGAGGCAGACAACAACATTATGTACAGTACTGGTGACACACAAGACAATGAGGCCAGACGGACACTATTATGTGCAGTACTGGTGACACACACGACAAAGTGAGCAGCAAAAAAATTACGTGCAGTAGACTGGTGACCACAGACAAGTGAGGCCAGACGACAGCATCTATATGTGCATACTGGTGACACACACGACAAAGTGAGGCCAGAAACAACATTATGTACAGTACTGGTAGACAACAAGACAAGTGAGGCCAGACGACAGCATAATTATGTGCAGTACTGGTGACCACACACGACAAAGGGAGGCCAGACAACAACATTATGTCCTGTTATGGGGACACACACGACAAGTGGACGCCAGGACGACAGCATCATTTATGTGCTTTAATGGTGACACACACGACAAGTGAGGGCCAGAGACTGCATTCCTTATGTGCAGTACTGGTGTCACACACGACAAGTGAGGCCAGGGCAACCATACATTATGTACTTACTGGTGGGACACACAAGACATAAGTGAGGCCAAGACGACAGACATAATTATGTGCAGTACTGGTGACACACACGGCCAAGTGAGGCCAGACAACAACATTATGTTGCAGTAATGGTGAAACCACACGACAAGTGAGGCCAGACGACAGCATCTTATGTGCAGTGTACTGGTGGACAACACACGACAATGTGGAGGCCAGACATCATTATGTACAGTACTGGTGACAACACGACAAGTGAGGCAGACGACAGCATTATGTAAGTACTGGTGTACACAAAGACATGTGAGGCTGACGACAGCATAATTATGTGCTGTACTGGTGACACACACGGCAAGTGAGGCCAGACAACAACATATGTGCAGTCACTGGTGACACACTCGACAAGTGAGGCCAGACAACAACATTATGTACAGTATGGTGACACACCGACAAGTGAGGCCAGGACAACAACATTATGTCAGTACTGGTGACTCCCAAAAAACACGGGGGGCACAAAGTGAGGCCAGACTAACCCTAAAACATTATGTGCAGTTACTGGTGACACCACACGACGAGTGAGGCCAGACAACAACCTTATGTAACAGTACTGGTGACACACACGGCAAGTGTGGCCAGACAACAAATTTATGTTGCCAGTACTGGTACACACACGACATGTGAGGCTGACAACTACATTATGATACAGTACTGGTGACACACATGACAAGTGAGCCAGACAAACAACCATATTGCTACAGTCCTGGTGACACACACGGAAGTGAGGCAGACAAACAACATTATGTGCAGTAATGGTGACACACACGTCAAAGTGAGGCCAGACAACAACATTATGTACTGTATGGTGACACCACACGGACATAGTGAGGCCAGGAACAACTACATTATGCTGCAGTACTGGTGACACACACGGACAATTGAGGCCAGACGACAGCATTATGTACAGTACTGGAGACACACAAGACATTGTTAGGGCCAGACGACAGCATAATTATGTGCAAGTACTGGTGACACACCGACAAAGTGACGCCAGACGACAGCATCATTATGTGCAGTACTGGTGACACACGAAAGTGAGGCAGACGACAGCATCCTTGTGTGCAGTATGGTGAACACCGACAAGTGAGGCCAGACAACCATTATGTGGCAGTTTACTGGTGGACACACACGACATGTGAGGCCAGGACAACAACTTATGGTACAGTATGGTGACCAACACACGGACAAGTGGGCCAGACAACAACAATATGTACAGTTACTGGTGAAACACAAGACAATGAGGCCAGACAAAAACATTATGTACCTTACTGGTGACACACACGACAAGTGAGGCCAGACAACAATCTTTTGTACAGTATGGTGACACACACGACAGTGAGGCCAGACAACAACATTATGTTACAGTACTGGTGACAAAACACGGCAAGTGAGGCCAGGACAACAACTTTAATGTTACAGTAGCTGGTGACACACACGACAAGTGAGGCCAGACAAACAACATTATGTACTGTATGGTGACACAAAGACAAGTGAGGCAGGGCAACAACATACGTACCAGTACTGGTGACACACTTTTGAGAGTTTTTGTGTTTTGTTTCACGAATAATTGTTATGGTTAATTGACACTCAAGTTATTAATGGTGTTGATGCTGTGTGAGAACCATGATTGTACAAACTTTGTGATGCGGATGGTTATTTCCCTCTCGTGTATTAAGAGTGACAATGAGAGGGAGCCAGTTGAAGATGGTAATGATGTTTTAACTAATATAAACATTACCAGACATCATGTTGTACAAACCTGACCAAGACTCTTTAATATTCATTATAGAGCAATTGAATCAAACATTAATGACCCTAAATAAATAAACAATAGAAATAAAGATCTTTTGCAGAAACGAGAGAACATTTACAGGCGCATCAAAATAGAACTAATATATTTCAGGTTAAGAAAAAGTCAGAAAAAAATGGAATAAGGAAGCAAAAGAGAATATAAATAATGAGTTGCCAAGGAATCAATGACGAATCCAACTATTTCTGTTTAACTATGTAAGTGTAAC
Organism: Cherax quadricarinatus; assembly: GCF_026875155.1. NCBI lineage: Eukaryota > Metazoa > Arthropoda > Malacostraca > Decapoda > Parastacidae > Cherax > Cherax quadricarinatus. The sequence goes on from NW_026507439.1 coordinate 7,385, forward strand.
TCAGGTCAAGTGTAATCATGTCAAGTGTACTCACGGTCAGACTAAATGTTTTGTTAGTTGACGCAGAAATGTAACATTTTTAACAACTTCTTCTGTTTTTATATAAGATGGGAAGGGAAATCCCAGAAATTAAACAATTATACGAATCAGAAGGATATGTAATTATGCAAGATCAAAGTCATAGTGAATGTTCTCAAAGAAGTAGATTGTGAGTAAAGAAATTACTAGAGTCTGCCGAATTGTTTTCAAAGGTTTTTAAAAATAATGTGAGAGGGAACTTAGTAGTCCATTGGATAATCTCTTTTGCAGGATCACGCACGAGGGTCAGAACAGGGTTGTTGTATGTATGTTAGGTAAAAGAACTCAAGTGCAATTATGTAAACATTTTTTTGTGGAACATTTCGCCTCCAGGAGCTTTTTCGCCGTTACAAGCTATACATGGACACAGAGGGTTTATATTAGGTACTACACGATGATATTTTACTTTGTACCTCACGGTAATTTACCATAACTTTTTTACATGACTATGGTAGTACACACACTGTATAAACGACGTAGACGAAGAAATAGGTGGCAGCCTTAAGCAGTTTACGTGCATAAAACGTGTCGTCAAATACTTTCTGATGTGAACGCTAGAGAGCAACAAAATTCTCTGGATACGTTGTAATGTGGGAGGATTTTGCAGGGATGCATTTTAATGCGGACTAATGTACGGCTCTGATCCTAGGACCAAGAAAAACTTTGGCACGCACAAGTTAAAGCAGATTTTGTCTACAAGTTTAGTGATTCAGTTAGCGGAAGGTATAAAGCCAAGAAAACGAGAAGTATAGTTTAACTGAGGTCCCTGACTGGGGGGTGTGTTAAGCTTTACGTTATCCTTTTAAGCTTAGATTATGGTGAGCCAGTTCTCGTCCATATTAGAGAACAGACTAACTGCGCTGGAAAACATGCAGAGAACGTTTGACAAAATTTATACCATCTATCAAAATATTCCTACGTAGACGGTTGCAGGTACTGCACCTGCGCTCTCTGGAAACACGCAGACAGAATTAGGGAGGATTTGATTGAAATGTACGAATGGAAAACGGGAATATATATAGGGAGATGCAACTATCGTGCTGAAAATATCATACTATGACGGGACTCTCAGGTTATGCTGTAGAATAGTGATGGGGAATCCAAGGAGCCATCCGATCAGTGGCAGCACAAGAACCAGGTGAAATAGCAAGGAGCCTGATGTTGTTGTACAAGAAAGATCAAAACTAAGAAGTTCAAGTTGAATGTTGAACTTCTCTAAGTTCGGGATTTTAGTAAACTGTTACAACCCAGCACTGTGACTTTAAATATTTTGTATGTTAGGCTGTCATCTGAGTAGCAGCCCCAGATGGAAGCCACACCTGTCAAGCACGTAATCAAGGCAGTACAGAACTGAGAGAGGATGCATTGAAGAGATGGTGAAGAATGTGTGATTTGTATAAAATATGACAAATTGATGACTATCACATGTGTAACAGGTTTATCTTTATTGATGAACGTTTTTCACCTACACAGTAGGCTTCTTCAGTCAAATTTACGACGGCAGTTGGTTGTAGTTAGTGAAATGAAGTAATATAATCAGTCCATAACACTTCGAGAAAGGAGTATTTGATGTGGTCATTTCCTCTGCCGTAAGAAGTGACTCAACTTTAAGGTCTGGAACCATAAGAAGAAAACTGAACATGACATCTTAGTGTAGAGAAGGTCAAGCGGGAGAAGAAACTTGTCTACTGCTTCAGGGGAAATTGATTAGGACAGAGTTCAACTGTTGGAATTAAGAGAACCAGGATCAAAAGATAGACAGATATGGAAGATTAAAAAACACGGAATGGAGTAATAGAGATATAAAGACAGGATTTCTTTAGTATCAGAAGTTGAGTTAAATGAAGCAGTGGTGGAAGACAGACTAGGCCTGGTCACAGACCGGCCGCGGGGGCGTTGTCCCGAAACTCTTCCAGGTAAATCCAGTAAACAGCTTGGATGAGTATGTAAGACCCGGGGAGCAGATGTCACTGTTTTCCGTATCAGAGTGGTGAATGAGGACGGGCCAGGGTGAGTCACGACCCGAAACAAGACCGTACAAGTCATAAAATTTACACCCACACATTCACAACTATGTATAAACGTACATTGTGAACCTTGATAGTATACATTTCATACATTTGTACGTAAAGTAAAAGGTCACAAGTACATCTCATGTGGTACGTTTTTATTGTGGCAAAGTTTCGCTCTCAGGAACTTTGTAAGTGTTATATCTGTATTTTGTGGTATAGAACTTTATGGCCCCTGGTACTGTTGTGAACCCCTTGTTCTGTTTTGTGACCCTGGACTGTTTGTGACCCCTTTCTTTTGTTGACCCCTGTATGTTTTTGTGGACCCCTGTACTGTTTGTGACCCCTGTGCTGTTTTGCCCCCTGTTAATGTTTGTGACCCCTGTACTGTTTGTGACCTGTATTGTTTGTGGACCCTGTACTGCTTGTGACTCTGTTACTGTTTGTGACCCTTGTACTGTTTGTGATGACCCCTGTACTGTTTGTGGACCCTGTACTGTTTGTGACCCTGTATTGTTTGTGACTCCTGTACTGTTTGTGACCCCTGTACTGTTAGTGATCCCTGTACTGTTGTGACCCTGTTACTGTTGTGTCCCCTGTACTGTTTGTGACCCCTGTACTGTTTGTGACCCCTGTCTGTTTGTGGACCTGTACTGTTTGTCGACTCCTTGTACTGTTTGTGACCCCTGTACTGTTTGTGACCCCCTGTACTGTTTGTGACACCCTTGTTCTGTTTGTGACTTCTTGTAATGTTTGTGACCCCTGTATGTTTGTGCTCCTTGTACTGTGTGTGACCCCTGTACTGTTTGTGACCCCTGTACTGTTTGTGACCCTGTACTGTTTGTGGACCCTGTCACTGTTTGTGACTCCTCCTGTACTGTTTGTGACTCCTGTACTGTTTGTGACCCCTGTACTGTTTGCGACCCCTGTTACAGTTTGTGACCCTTAATGTTTGTGACCCCTGTACTGTTTGTGACCCCTGTTAATGTTTGTGACCCTGTACTGTCATGTGACACACGGTCCCTACTGCTTTGTGACTCTGTACTGTTGTGTTTATGACCCCTGTTACTGTTTGTGACTCTGTACTGTTTGTGAACCCCTGTACTGTTGTGTGACCCTTGTCAACTGTTTGTGACACTGTACTGTTTGTGACCCGTACTGTTTGTGACCTGTACTGTTATGACCTGTACTGTTTGTGACCCTGTACTGTTGGGACTCCTGTAATGTTTGTGACCTGTACTGTTTATGACCCTGTACTGTTTGTGGGGACCCCTGTACTGTTTGTGACCCTGTACTGTTTGTGACCCTGTACTGTTTGTGACCCCTGTACTGTTTGTGTCCCCTGTACTGTTTGTGACCGTACTGTTGTGACCCCTGAACTGTTTGTGATCAGGTGTTCTTTTGTGCAAGGTGTACTGTTGTTGGCCAGGTCGTTACTATTTGTGGACCAATGAACTTCTGTGACCCCTGTACTATTTGTGACCAGTGTACTATTTGTATTATTCCTTGAGCGTTCATGATGTAGTAGAGAGGGCTGGCTTATGAGACGTGGGGGGTACTTTCTGGGAGCATACGGCCACCACAATAATCTAGCTAAGTCTACCACGCCTGCCGCTGTACACTCATGTAGAACCTAGTGGTCACCAATATACAGAATCACTCATGTACAGCATCACTCACCATTACGTCATTCATTAACGTCATCACCTTCTACGTCATCACCATTCTACGTCATCACATCTACGTCATAACCATCTAAGTCATCACACTCTCGTAATGTGGGACAAGTAAGGAAATTATTGTTGTTACAATGTTTAACTGTAGGTGAGAAGTGATGTCATAGCTTTAAACAACTGGTGAAGTTCATACCCACTGTTTGTTGTGATGTAACTCTGGTTAGTGATGTTCACGTTGTGATGTAACTCTGGTTTATATGCGGCTGTTAGGGAGTACCTGGGGTTGACCAGTGAACTGGTGTTATATTTATGCTGACCGGGTCACACCCACTGCTCACACAGCTGGCGTTCATTAGGCAGACAGCTTGTGGTTGGTTGAAGGTCAAAATACCTGGCTGTTTAAGGTTTGAAGATTGGGAGGCCAACTGGCTGTTTATGGTTGCGAGAGGGGCCAGGCCCTACGGCTGTTTAAGGTTGGAGAGGGGCTGGCCAGCTGGCTGTTTAGGTTGGAGAGGGGTGTGGAGGCCCAGCTGGCTGTTTTAGGTTGGAGAGGGGCAGGCCAGAGCGGATGTTGTTTTCATTACCCTGAAACACAAACCTAGATTTTCTTGATCTTCAGAGACATGAGACGTACTGTGTCTGAAACAGTGGCACTCTTCTGAGATATCGGAGGACTGCAGACTAGGCTGCAGCTGACACTCCCCAGTGGAGTGCGACCTGAGGCACTGAGAGAGAAATGTTACCGCTCTTGATCATTAGGGTATCAAAGAGCTTGGACCCTGGCCCTGGCGAAGTTGTGGCACTGGGTTTTCATGAAGTCAAGGAGTACGTTGTGGTGACAGCAAAGCTAGCACTCATCGGTACTATTAACTCCAACACTCTTAGGGGCCTAAGGTGTTAGCTTCATGTTCTTCTTAGCACTGGACTCGATAGCCAAACATCTAGCCAACTGGTCCACAATGCTTCATTCTTATCCACTGGACTACGAAGCCAACACTTAGTCACTGGACACGAATCCTACATTTTTAGGGCCACGGGTCACGAAGCTACTTTGTTAGCCACTGGATCACGAAGCCTACATTTTTAGACTGGACACGAAGCACATTTTTAGCCACTGGACCACGAAGCCTACATTTTTAGCCACTGGAACACGAAGCTAACATTTTTAAGCCACTGGACCACGAGCCTACATTTTTTAGCCGCTGGACCACGAAGCAAGCACTCTTAGTACTGGACGAAGAAGGCTATGTTCTTAACCACTGGACACGAAGGTACGTTTCCTAGCAACTGGACATGAAGCCAACACTCTTTGCCAGTGGACCACTACGTAAAGTATACTCTTAGGAAGGTTATCATGGGCCACCACTGTGGACTAGAGAAGCAATGTGTTATGGGAAGGATTTCCACGACACCATCATTTAGCTCTTCTTCCTTCAGTGCAAATAAGATTCCACGTGTTGCTCCACACGGTGTTGTACACGGGTGTTGAACTCGGCGTTGAACCGGTGTTGAACTTGGTGTTGAACACGGTGTTGAACACAGTGTTGAACACAGTGTTGAACCGGTGTTGATCATGTGTTGCACTCGGTGTTGAAAACGGTGTTGAAACACAGTGTTGAACACTGTGTTGAACAGGTGTGCACCGGTGTTGACATGGTGTTGAACAAGTGTTGACACACGATGTTGAACACTAGTACTGAACATGTGTGTTGACACAAGTGTTGAACATTGGTTGTGAAAACACAGTGTTGATCACGGTGCGTGAACTAGTTATGAAAAATGTTGATCACAGGTGGTGAAACACGGTGTTGAACATGGTGTTGAACAGTGTTGAACATAGTACTAAAACATGGTGTTGAAAATAGCGCTGAACACGGAGATGACTTAGTACTGAATTGGTGTTGACCACTGTGTTGAACATAGTACTGATCATGGTGTTGAACCACAGTGGTGTAACACAGTGTTGAAATGTACTGAAACATGGTGTGAACACAGTGTTGGAAAACATAGCAATGAAAATGGTATTGAAACAGTGTTGAACATAGCATGAACATGGTGTGGAACACAGTGTTGAACTAGTACTGACATGGGTGTTGAACACAGTGTTGTTGAACATAGTACCGAACATGGTGTTGAACACAGGTGATTGAAACATAGTACTGTACATGGTGTTGAACACAGTGTTTGAACATGTATGAACATGTGTGTTGAACACAGTGTTGAACATTGTAATGAACTTGGTATTGAACACAGTGTGAAAACACGGTGTAGAACATAGTACTGACATGGTATGTTGAAACGGTGTTGTTGACTGAGTTACTGAAACATGGTGTTGATATAGGTGCTGAACACGGTGTTGAACACGGTGCTGAGCCGGTGGTTGAAACATGGTCTGAACACGGTGTTGAACATGGTGTTGAACATTGTATGAACATGGTGTTGAACTTAGTGCTCGAACACGGAGTTGACACGGTGTTGAACATAGTGCTGAAACATGGTGTTGAACACGGGTGCTGTCACGGTTGCTTAACACGGTATTGACACGGTGTTGAACACAGTGGTTGATATTGAAACATGGTGTTGAACATAGTGTGAACACGGTGGTGTAGTACACGGTGCTGAAGACCGGTGTTGGAACATTGTGCTGAACATGGTGTTGAACACGGTGCTGAAACACGGTGCTGAACACGGTTTGTAGAACATGGTGTGAACACAGTGTTGAACATGGTGTTGAACATGTGCTGAACACGGTGTTGAACATAGTGCTGAAACGGTGTTGAACATAGTGCTGAACACGGTGTTGAACTGTGATGAACATGGTGTTGACATGGTGTTGAACATAGTGCTGAACAGGGGTTGAACTTGGTGTTGAACATGGTGTTGAACATAGTGCTGAACACGGTGTTGATCATGGTGTTGAAACACGTGAGTTGAAAACATTGGTGTTGACGAACGGTGTTGAACACGGTGTTGGTAAATGGTGTTGAACATGGTGTGAACTTGTGTGAACATTGTGCTGAACACGTGTTGAAATGGTGTTGAAACGGTGTTGAATTGGTGTTGAAATAGTGATGAACACGGTGTTGAACATAGTGCTGATCAGGTTGTTGAACACGGTAGTTGACATGGTGTTGAACATAGTGCTGAACACGGTGTTGAATCATAGTGCTGACCGTGTGTGAAACCATAGTGCTGAACACGGTGTTGACACGGTGTTGAACATGTGCTGAACATGGTATTGACATAGTACTGTAAATGGTGTTGACATATACTGAACACGGAGTTGAACACGGTGTTGAACATTGGTGTTGAACACGGTGTTGAACATGGTGTTGAACATGGGGTTGAACCATAGTACTGAAACATGTGTTGAACATAGTGCTGAACCGGTGTCGATCATGGGTGTGAACATAGTACTGACACGGTGTTGAACACGGTGTTGAACTTAGTATGAACAATGGGTTGAACATAGTGCTCTGAACCACAGCGGTTGAACAAGGTGTTGAACATTGGGTGTTTGACGTAGTACTGAACACGGTGTTGAACATGGTGTTGAAACATAGTGCTGAACTTGGTGTTGAAAACACGGTGTTGAAATAGTAGAACACGGTGTTGAACATGGTTGTTGAACATAGTGCTGAACACGGTGTTGACACGGTGCTGAACGCGGTTGTTGAACTCGTGCTGAACACGGTTGATTGAAATGGTGTGTTGAACCTAGTACTGAACCATGGTTGTTGAACATCAGTAATGAACATGGTGCTGATACACGGTGCTGAACTGTGTTTAACATGTTGAAACGTGGTGTTGAACATGATTGTTTGACGTGGGTCAATATGGTGTAACATTTCTGAACACAGGGTTCATCCAGATACACTATCCTTGAAGTATTGGATGCACACTTTGTGTGTGTACTCACCTAGTTGTACTCACCTTAGTTGTACTCACCTAGTTTGGTACTCACCTAGTTTGTACTCACCTAGTTAGGTTCCGGGTTCGAGTTCGAGCTCCTGCCCCGCCTCTTCACTTGATCGCTACTAGGTCCTCTCCCTGAACCGTGAGGTTTATCATACCTCTGCTTAAAGCGATGTATGGATCCTGGCCACTAATAGCTCCCAAACTTCTTAAGCCACTTACTGACTACTCTGTGGCTGAAGAAAATACTTCCTAACATCCCTGTGTTTCATCTGTGTCTTCAACTTCAACTGTTTCCCTTGTTACTGTGTTCCAATCTCTGGGAACTTCCTGTCTTTGTCCACCATTGTTCAAGTCCTCTCTGTTATTTTGTATGTTGTTATCATGTCCTCCCTATTCTCCTGTCTTCCAGTTGTCGTCGGTGATTTCCCTTAAACTTTCATCGTTTGGAATAACTCTTTAGCTCTGGGACTAGTCTGGTTGCTAACCTTTGCACTTTCTTAGATTCTTTACGTGCTTGGCTTGGTGTGGGTACCAAAACTGGGTCCGCCATACTCCAATATGGGCTAAACGTACCCCCCCCCCCCCCACCCCCCCCCCCAAACGTGTACTGGGGTCTGAATGATTCCTTATTAAGATGTCGGAATGCTGTTCTGAGGTTTGTAGGCGCCATATGCTGCAGCAGTTATTTGGTTGATGTGCGCTTCAGATGGTGCCTGGTGTTTTATACTCAACCTAGATCTTTTTCCTTGATGAGGTTTGTAGTCTCTGGCCCCTAGACTGTCTCGTCTGGGTCTTCTTTTGCCTTCCCTCATCTTCACGGCTTTGCACTTGGTTGGGGATTGAAAACTCAGGAGCCAATTGGCTGGAACTAGGTCTGCTGCTGTTACAGATCCCTTTGTAGTTCTGCCTGGTCTTCGATCGAGTGAATTCTTCTCATCAACTTCAACGTTCATCTGCAAACTGGGACAACTCAAAAGTCTATTCCTTCCGTCATGTCGTTCACAAATTACCAGGAACAGCACTGGTATAGGTCTGACCCCTGTGGGACCCCGCTGGTCACAGGTGGCCCACTCTGACACTCGCACGTACCCATGACTCGCCTGCTGTTCTCCTGACAAGTATCCCTGATCCTTCTGTAGTGCCTTTCCCCTGTTATCCTGGCCATGGTCCTCCAGTTTTTGCACAATTCTCTTGTGTGGAACTGTGTCAAAAGCTTCTTGCAGTCCAAGAATATGCAATCCCCCCTCTCCTCCTTGTCTTGCGCTGTCACCATGTCATACTACTCCAGTAGGTTTGTGACAAGGATTTTCAGTCCTGGAGGTTTTGCTAGGCGCCCATGTGCTTTGCAGCAGTTATTTGGTTGATGTGCGCTTCAGGGAAAATGTGCCTGGTGTTTTATACTCACCCCAAGATCTTTTGCTTGAGTGAGGTTTGTAGTCTCTGGCCCTAGGACTGTACTCCGTCTGCGGTATTCTTTTGCCCTTCCCCAATCTTCATGACTTTGCACTTGGTTGGGATTGAACTCCAGGGAGCCAATTGCTGGTCCAGGTCTGCAGCCTGTCCAGATCCCTTTGTAGTTCTGCCTGGTCTTCGATCGAGTGAATTCTTCTCATCAACTTCACGTCTTCTGCAACTGGGACACTCAAAGTCTATTCCTTCCGTCATGGTCGTTCACAAATACAGAAAATAGCACTGGTCCTAGGACTGACCCCTGTGGTACCTCCGCTGGTCACAGGTGCCCACTCTGACACTCGCCAGTACCATGATACTCGCTGCTGGTCTTCCTGACATGTATTCCCTGATCCATTGTAGTTGCCTTCCCTGTTATCCCAGCTTGGTCCTCCAGTTTTTGCACAAATATCTTGTCTGTGGAACTGTTGTAATTACGCCTTTTGCTGTCCAAGAATATGCAATCCACCTCCCCTCTCTTCTCTCTGGTCTTACTGCTGTCACCATGTCATAGAACGCCAGGTTGGGTTTGTGACATGGATTTTCCGTCCCTGAAACCCCTGTTGGCTGCTGTTGATGAGATCATTCCTTTCTAGGTGTTCACCACTCTTCTCTGGATAATCTTCTCCATGATTTTTGTAATTACTTTAATGTTCAGTGCACTGGTCTGTCGTTGAATGCTCATGTCTGTCTCCTTTTTTAAAGATTGGGACTACATTTGCTGTCTTCCATGACTCCGGCATTCCCTGTTTCGATAGATGTATTGAATATTGTTGTTAGGGGTAACATAGCTCCTCTGCTCCCTCTCTCAGAACCATGGGGAGATGTTAAACTGGCCCCATTGCCTTTGAGGTATCTAGTCATCGGAAAGCCTATTCCACTTCTTCCTCGGTTGTGTGCACTGTGTCCAGCACATGGTGGTGTGCCCGCCTCGCGTCTTTAACTGGCAGCCCCTTCTGTCTTCTCTAGTGTACAATTCTTTGATTCTCTTGTTGAGTTCCTCACATACTTCACGGTCATTTTTGTTGGTTCTCCTCCTTCCCTCCTTAGCCTGATTACTGGTCCTTGACTGTTGTTTTCCTCCTGATGTGGCTCTGTCACAACGTTTCGGGTCAGATTTGGGCTTTCGATGCTTGTCATTTTCATATTGTCTTTGGCCCTCCTTCTTATCTGTGCATATTCATTTCTGCTCTAACGACTGCTCTCCTTATTTCGGGTCCTTTGCCTTCTTTATTTTCTTCCATTTTCCATACCAACTTGTTTTTCCTCCATGCATTTTGGGTAAACCATGGGCTCATCCTGGCTTTTTCATTATTCCTGTTACTTGGGTTAACAAACCTCTCCTCAGCCTCTTGAATTTTGTTGCACATATTCATATCTCATTAATGGCTTCCCTGCCAGTTCTCTGTCCCACTGAACCACGTTCGGAAGTTCCTCATTCCTTGTGTAGTTCCCTTTCTTGTAGTCTGGCTTCATTCGTCCTGGCTTCTGCTCTCCTCACTTGTAGCTCTTCTATGTGTTTTCGAAGCTTAAAACCCACATGGTCACTGGCCCCATAGGGTCTTTCATATGTGGATGTCCTCGAATCTGCACTACTCAAGGTGGAATACTAAGTCAGCCTTGTGGTTTCATCCTCTCCTCCTCTCTTATTGTAGTGTTCCTTACGTGTTGGTATATGAAGTTTTCAGTACCACCTCATCATCTTAGCCCTCCATGTATCTTGGCCCCCATTCGGGTCCAAGTTCTCCAAATCGATCCCTTGTGGTTAAAGTATCCATGATCTGGAGCTTTGCCTGCATTTCATGAGCTCTTCTGGCACTCGAGAGTGTGGTCAAAACCATCGCTCTATTGCTTCGTCGTACTCTTGCTTGACTCCTGCTGGTTCTGTGTGGGTTATACATCACTGCTATTACCCACCTTGGGAACTCCAGAGTGAAGCGTGTGTGTGTGTGTTGGTGTGTATGTGTGTTGTGTGTGTATGTGTGTGTGTGTATGTGTGTGTGTAATTTTGTGTGTGTGTATGTGTTATGTCGTGTGTGTGTTGTTGTGTTATGAGTGTGTGTGTTGTGTGTGGGTGTATGTGTGTATGTGTGTGTTTATGTCTGTGTAGTGTGTGTATGAGTGTGTGTGTGTGTATGTGTGTGTGTGTATGTGTGTGTGTATGTGTGTGTGTGTGTGTGTGTGGTGTGTGTGTGTGTGTGTGTATGTGTGTAATGTGTAGCGTGTGTGTATGTGTGTGTGCGTGTATGCGTTATGTGTGATATGTGTATGTGTGTGTGTGTGTGTATGTGTGTGTGTTTGTTGTGTGTATGTGTGTGTGGGTGTGCGTGTGTGGTGTTTGTGTGTGTGTGTTTGTGTGTATGTGGGTGTTGTGTGTGTGTGTTTGTGTGTGTGTGTGTTGATGTGTGTGTGTGTGTGTGTGTTTGTGTGTATGTGTGTTGTGTGTGTGTAATGTGTGGTGTTTGTGTGTGTGGTGCTTCAGTGTGCTGACGTGTTTTAGTGTGATGACGTGCTTTAGTGTGTGATGATTTAGTGTTGCTGACGTGCTTTAGTGTGCTGACGTGCTTTAGTGTGCGGACGTGCTTTGTGTGTGAGTGCTTTAGTGTGCTGACGTGCTTTAGTGTGCTGACGTAATTCAGTGATGCTGACGTGTGTAGTGTGCTGACGTGCTTTAGTGTGCTGACGTGCCTTTAGTGTGACTGACGTTGCTTTAGTGTGCTGACGTACTTCAGTGTTGCTGACGTGCATCAGTGTGCTGACGTGCTTTAGTGTATGCTGTCGTGCTTCAGTGTGCTGACGTGCTTTCAGTGTGTGACGTGCTTTAGTGTGCTGACGTGCTTTAGTGTGCGACGTACTTTAGTGTGCCGTGTACTTTAGTGTGATGACGTACGTTTAGTCGTGATGACGTACTTTAGGCAAGTCTTTTGCTTGTCGTGGAGTCAATACCAACTACACCCTTCTCAAAAAATCTTTGAAAAAAAAATTTAATAAAGAATTATTCCCTTATCCCCCAAAAATATCAACCCCTGCCAATTTGGATTCAGGCCTAAAAAAAATAAAATGTATTATACACATGCTAAAAAATTAAACACTGAATAGGAAAAAGAAGTCCCCTGGGGATTTTTTGACTTACTAAAGCTTTTGTACAGTTGACCCTGACTTGCTCCATTTAAAAATTTCACACTATGGTATAAAAGGGCACCCCCAAAATTCCTAAGTCATACCCCAGCAAAGAAGCCAATAGGTACGCAAATGGGGGCAAACTTTCTGCGCAACCAATTACAGTTGGTGTCCCCAGGGGAAATGGGCCCCCTTTCTTTTCTTTACATAAATGACCTTCCAAAGCTTCGCAATTACTCAAACCCCCTATTTGCAGATGAATACTACGTTTCCTTACCCCGGGCCCCTCAATTAGCCAAAACGTAAAAACCGAATTACAGAAAAATTTCCCGGATGAGGATAACAAAATTTCCCAAAATTGACAAAACCTATTCATTCGTTTGGTAACAGACTACAGTTTTCCTCTTAAAATAATGATAAAGGATCCCCCCCAAAAACTAACGGGGAAAAATTTTAGGAAACCCCTTTATAATGATAAATTTCATACCTATACAAAAATTTCTAAAAAATTTCCAAAACGTAGGTACTACGAAGATACGGTACTATGTTCCCCA
>NW_026507440.1:0-45271 GCF_026875155.1 Cherax quadricarinatus
AGCGGGGAACATTAATACGGTTTCCCTATACAAATTCAGGCCCAAACCCCACAATTTGGCTCAGAAGACACCGAATTATTGGCAGAATTTTCCGCTACAACCAATGCTCACAAATTACAATATGACGTTCCCCCAGCGTCACTCTGCAGCTGCTCAACATCCTCCCCCTCACTCGAAATTTCTCGAAGGGTCCAAATAGCATCACATTTTAATTCATTATTATTATATTTTTCAAATTTAAACATGCTAAAAATTCAAAATTTTCCACATGTATTATCTTGAGATTACAGGTCCATGTTTTATTATATACATTACCTATGTGTAGAAATTATAATAGATGAAATGACTAGTATTTTTAAAGATGTAACTATACGCAGTGGGGTATAACAAAGATCTATTGTGATCTGTAATGTTCTTTTCAATCACCACACAGAATGAGCTGCGGGTGCACAATAAACTAGCCACTCAGACGGCACAAAGTATATATCAGGATCCATTCCATTTATGTGATTGCCCTTGGCACGTGGGTACCTACACCCTGCCAAGGATATCCAATTCACTCTTCTTCACGAGTCTGGACTTTGAAATGCAAATAAGAAATGCAGTCGAAAGCACCTGTGGGATTCGAACTGGAGTCTGTAACGTTCCCAGACCAGCATACTAACCACTGTGCTAGAACCAAGTTCAGGGGAATAGTAATAAGATGTAAGGATTATGTGGACTATATAGATAATGGAGAAAACAGAACACGAAATATGCCCAACATCTTTACCCTCCTCAAGACTGAGTCCGGGTTCATCTGTTATGAATCATTGAGCCACTATCCATCCTGTGTTTGTTTTGAAGAGTGAATTGTGTTCATTCTAAATATGAGAGTGTAAACATGAGAATTATCTGATAAAAATTTGATTAGCTAATTGTGGCGTTTTGTGTGGCTTCGAACTGAGCCTGTGGATTAACTTTAAGCAATATACTAGATCACCATACATGTTATCAACACGGTATATATACCGGGAGGTGCATGTGCTGTGGTTCGTACGTTGGATTGCGTGCAGCCAGCAGTAACAGCCTGGTTGACCAGGCACTGATCCACCATGAGGCCTGGTCACAGACCGGGCCGCGGGGGCGTTGATCCTCGGAACTCTCTCCAGGTAAACTCCAGTAAAGCATAAGGTTTTCTTGACGTTTGTATACAGGTGAAATACGGCCTTATAACTCATAGGCTTTGAACCAAACTTATTGCTTACATATTCTGTCAGTGGCTACCAAAAGAGAGGTATCAAAGAAATGGGTTAGAACAATGTGCTTTGGTTTCACACGCTGGAATCAGAACCACAGCAGAGGTCTGCACAACAAAACCTGTGGTACTGTATGTTTTCTAGTGGTGCAGGACAAGAGGATGTGTTGCAGTGTCCTTGTGTGCATGACACCAGTGTGCGTCGCACTGTTCAACTTTTCGGGACCCTAGGATGTTTTAGCTGTGTTCTGCACAACACAGGATATGTTGCAGCGGTCTAATCTGTGGACACTAGTATACGTATGCTGCCGCGTTCTAGTGTGCAGGACCCTAGGATGTATTGCAATGTTCATCTTTGCAGGACCCCAGGATGTTGCAATGTTCGGCACAACTAACTGTTCTGGTGTGCATGTCACATGTGTTGACCAGTATAGTATATGTTGCAATGTTCTAATGAGCTGGACACATAATGTGTTGCAGTATTCTAGAACCTTATACTTCACGCTTCTAGTAACGTGGACATGGTATGTGTTACGATGTTCTAGAGCCTAGTTTGTACTTCACTTCACGCTTCTAGTAATGTAAGTGTACCTAGAATTGTTTCTCAGATCCACCGCAAGGCCTGATCATGGACCGGGCCGCGGCGGCGTTGACCCCTGGAACACCCTCCAGGTATAAACTTAACATCTCGTTGAAGTAGTGGCATGTAGGTAAGTTTTCCAATGGGTTGCCCCCAAACACAACACAGACAGATGTGAAAAATTGGTAATCTGAAAGATGTAGATTCCCCGGTATAAGCGCTCAGCCCGGGCCTTTTCCAAGAGGTGGCCCAGCCTTGGCTCCTTATCGTGGGAGTGTCTCAGACCAATGTCTGCCATGGAAGGAGTCACAGGTACCTCCTCATCGTCTGGGACCAGGTGTCCTCAGGCCAAGCCTCAATCCCTGTCCCCACGGGGCTTCGAGGGAGAAGCTAGGCACACTGGGCTACCTGAAACCCCGTCCACACTGGGCTGGAAGGGTGAGGCAGCTGCATAGCAGCAGACGATGTCAGGAGGTGCAAAGGCAGCAAGCTCTACAGGATCTTTTTGGAGCCACACCCCTGCTCTGGACCGAAGCCCGAGCACCGGGGAAGCTAAAAAATGCCTTTTGCTGTGTGTTGCTGCTGCTACAACTTCATTAGTCCATTGCATGAAAAAAAAATCTGAAAGAGCATGCCTACCCTTACATAGGTGCAACATGTCCTATCTAGAGCATAGCAAAAAACAACCACTGGTGCGTGGTACTAAAAACGGTGTCAAACAGCTAGGAATGTACTAACCAACGTAGTGACCGTAGGTGTACATATTTGACTCATTAGTCCGAGTGATATCCTGTACACTAATACATTGTACAAGTAAGACTATAGTGTTATGCTTAGGTAATTACAGTAAACACATACTCAGTAATCGTTTTTGGCCATGAGAAATTGACATTATCTACACTCAATTATTATTATTATAATCAAGGGGAAGCGCTAAACCCGTAGGATTATACAGCGCCGGGGGGAAATTGGGGAAAGGCTTTCAGGCTTAATTCGGGGAACGGGAGCACAGTTTCATTTTCCCAAAATCAAAAGCCCCTCACCAACTTAAAGGAAACCCTTTCCCGTGGGGGAAATCACACTAAACCCCAAAGTAATGGGAAAGATATTAATTCGCGGCCCCAAAAAACCAAGGGAGAAAAATAACAAAATTGGGGTGTTTTTTTAAAAGTCATATTTCTTTTAACGGGTGTGTACAGGCGGGGATCAGAGGCGCATGCAGCGCTGTAAAAGGTGACGTGGAGGGGGACTGTTCGGTCCTGGACACAGGCAGGGTCCACGTCGACGGGTGTGACGGGGGGTGAGTTAGTCAAAAAAATTTACCCCCCCAAGATTTTACCTGAGGTTAAGATCCGTTTATGGACCTGACTTTTAAACAAAATGCAAACCCGTAAATTAATTTTTGGATGTATTTTTGAGTATTTTCCCCCTAAAATTGGTTTAAAGGGCACAATGGAAATATATAACTTTGATTTTTTGGGGGGTTTTATCCTGGGAAATTTTTATTTTTTTGGGGAAAATTTATTTAAATTTTTTAATCCCTTTCCTGGGGCCTAAAAAAATTTAATTTTATTAAAAGGCTACACTCAAAAAAATTTTTATTAGATACTTTCCCCGATCTTTTGGTCTTGGTCACTTAAGTTAAGGTTAAAAGGACTGAAACACTTCCACTAAAGATTTCCAATTACAGCATTTTGTGCCCTTTCATCCAATTTTGGATCTTTAAATACCTTTCTACCCCCACTAATTTTGTCTTCTGCTCGGGTAGTTGTTCCCCCCTTTTCTTTTTGGGACCGTTGACACGTTAAAAGACTGTACCTCTTCCTAGCTTTTTGGGAACCTTCTCTTTTTGCTGCACGTGTATTTTTCCCTATCATTCCCTGTCCCAAAAATTTTGGGGGACGTATTTTTGGGCCACCCCAAACTTTCCTCTTTCCTTATCCCTTTTGGGAAGGAGCCTAGATGTGGCGAGTACCTTGTTTTCTAGGGAAAAAATAAATTTTGGATTTTGAAATTAAACCCCCTTTTCTTCATTTTTTTGGGCTCAACCTTTAAGTAAAAGGGCCCCCCCCCCACATAAATCCCTTTTTTTTTCATCAGGGTCAGATCTCAAAAAGTAAAACCACGTAAATCCTGTTTTGGGAAAAAAGAATCTCTAAAAAGTGAAGTTTGCCCAAGTCCTTTCGTACCTTTATTGTTTTTTATAAAAAAAAGAAGCGCAAAACCCAAAAGGGGCAATACACCCTTTTGTCCCGTAAGAGATTTTTTAAAGGAAGGGGCCCCAGACCGTCTGGGTTTTAGATTTTTAGTTTTGCCCCAAGTGGCAGTTTATTGTGCCCCCCATTTTCCATCCGTGGCGGTACGCGAGAGTTTGGATCCCAAAAAAGGGCCCCCAGGAACTGGGCCCCCCCAAAGGGGTTTTTAACAGGAATAAAATTTGGATTTAAATTTTACATTTTATAGTTCACTTATCTGTTACAAAAAAAATTTTTTGGGAAAATTTGCTTAGTATATCGGAAATCTTATTTTCATTAATAAGATATCTTGAAAATTCACATAGGTTATTATACGTTCTGCATTTTTCCCAAAAAGTGGACAATTAGTCACTTTGTGTTAAAGGGACATTTGCCCCATATGCCTGACCCCAATAATTTACATTTAGTTTGATCATCATCTGTGTTTTCCCCCCAAAAACTCCCCAAAGTACTTGAAAACCAAAGCCTAAGTCTGGCCAAAACAACATCATCAGTGTTTTCCATTGCAAGTTCTCCTAAACAAATTTAATCTACGTTCAAAAAAACCATACCCCGGCCGGGATTAAAAACCCGGGGCAAAAGAGTCTCAAAACTCCACCCTTTCGCGTACCCATTTAGTGGCTAGCGGACGGGATTTTTTGGGGACTCTATGACCGGGGGTTCAATCCCGGCCGGGGGAAAGGTTTATTTGCAACCCGTGCATTACGATTTTTTTAAAGTCAAAATCTACTTTTTTCAGTTTTTCTTAGGGGGGGTTATGGGTTTCTACTCAGGGGTTTCAAAACTGCTTTCCCATAAACTCTTTTTATTATTTTTTTCCCTTTCCTTTAAAATTTTTCCTAATGCTAGACACAGTTATCCCAAAGTTATATTCTACATTCCCTTCTGGGTACTTTTCCCTTGGCTAACATACCAACTTTTTTCATGAAGGATTTAATCCAATGTGTGATGGGATCCATAGAAATTTGGGTACTTTAATTTTTTTGCCCCCTTAATTTTTGAGTATTTTTCCCTGGCTTCCCCCCAATGAGCATTTTTTGTTGGAGTCATTATAGGGAGTAAAGACCCTTTCAAGGGTGACATAAATCGTAATGAAGATAAAAGTCAAGTCAGTGTCATAGGTTAGTTAAAGCGCCTTGGGATTGCAAAAAAAATTTCCCAAGTTTGCAGTGGAGCCCCCAGTTTTTTTAATTTCCCTTTTCCTTTAACTCAAAAAAATTTATTATCTTTTTTAAAAAGGGGAAAGGCCCGGAAACAAGAGCAATGCAGCCCTGCCAGAAAACTCCTGTTTAGATCCTTTCAGTGTATTTTAACTTGTGTTTAACTTTATTTACTACCAGCTAGGTGGGGAAATTTTTTTTTGAGCATTTGCTCAAACAAAAAATTTTTAAGGAAGGGTTTATTCCAATGAGCTTTTTGGGGAAAGGGGATTTGCGGGGTATGTGATATTAAATGAACACATCTTCCACGGGGGGTAAAATGTTTTTGTTCCCTTTAAAATGATACAGTTCATGCAGGTTATAAAACGATGAAATTTTGCACTTTTTTCACAACCCTTTTAAAGCCCTGTGTGTTTTTCTTCTAGACCTTGGTAAGATTCATTGTGACATGTCTGGTTCGTTTTTTAAACTTTCTAATACCGAGTAAAGTTTTAAAATCTCAATAATCCTACACTGATACAGAAATCCCAAGCTCCTTCCTCATTTTAAGAACTTTTGTAAAATCGGGGACACCCAAAGAAATAACCCTAAAGAGTTAAATTTTGCATTAACCCAAAGGGGGTCGCTTCATTTGCTTTAAAACCCAATTCGCTTCATTTTGCATTAACCCCAAAGGGGCGGAGAGGCTAATCAGTTAAGGACCTAACATAGGCTATGTACATCATTCTTACGATTCTCACATTGGGCCACCATAGTTGGGGTTGTAGCCACCCAAACAAAACCCCATTTTTGGGTTTGTTGTGGGCACATCTTTAAGCACCATATTTGGGGGGTTGTAACAGCAACAGTTTTTGAGAGAAATTTAGCCTACCCTTTGCTTTTTTTTTTTAGTTTTGGAAATAGTGGATTTTTTAAAAGGGTACATCTACACCAAGAATTCTGAAAATTTTAAAAGTACTAATG
Source organism: Cherax quadricarinatus (assembly GCF_026875155.1). Taxonomy (NCBI): domain Eukaryota; kingdom Metazoa; phylum Arthropoda; class Malacostraca; order Decapoda; family Parastacidae; genus Cherax; species Cherax quadricarinatus. Next base: position 6,196 of record NW_026507440.1, read on the forward strand.
TTTTTCACCCTGAAAATTTAAAAGGGGGGGGGTTTTCAAATTCAAATTCAGGTTTATTCTCTAAAAGGGATTACAATGCGGGTTTACAAAAATTTGGGTTTTGTTTGGTTTACATGTAGTAAAATTTAAAAAAAGGGGGATGCCTTTTTTCTTGTTAATATCTTTGTTTTAGAGGAAGATATTATAGGCCTAGTCGATTAAAAATTTGGCTTGAATTTCTTAAGAATGGATTTCATTTTCTTAGCCCTGTTGTATGGGTATGATATCTTTTAAACATAGCTTATAGCTATATGTTTAGGTGAGGGAGGTTGGCAAATTTTGGAGGCATTAATCAGAATATTAAATAGCATGGGCTAAGAATCCTCCCTGGGTTTTTCCTAAAAGGCATTTTTTTTGAATCACTTTTGAAGCCTTGGTAAAGGGCAAGGGTACTCATTTGAAGGTATCCCCCATTATCCAGCAGGGGGTAAGCTACCACCAAAATTCATTTTGGCTATTTTATGTAGGGATAACGGGTTTTGGTTTTTGCAATATCAAATGCAGATTTTAGGATCAAAAAAAGTGGTAAAACTAGTAGAGGTGTGTGCAGGTTTAAAAGGTGGAAATACAGTTTGCACATTTTTTCCCTTTTATGAACCCTTTAAAGGGAGGGGGGAAAGTTTTGGGGTTGATTCTGTTGTACAGTCTGTTAAGTATCATTCTTTCAAAAATTTTACAAAGACAACTGTTAAGAGGGTCGGCCTAAATGTATAAAGGCCCTTTTTCACAAGTTCCTAAAATTAAGTATTACAAGACCTTAATGGGGAAAAAGGGTTTAATTTTGGGTTTTTTAGGTAACTTAAAACTTGTTATTAGTTTAAAACAGTTTTAAAAAACCCAAAAATTTTTAAAAAAATCGTACCTAAATAAACTTTAAGAGACCCTGAACTTTTCTGTACACTCGTTTGATAAAAGAAAACTAAAAAGTTCTTTAAACTTTTTACTCAGTTTAAAGGGTTTTAAAGCTTTTTTAAAAATTTTTCATAAATTTGTGCATTCTTTAAGGCAGGTTCCCCTGACGCCCGGGGAGGGCTCTTTATCCAAGGAAGTGGGGACTGCCCACGTGGTACTGGGCCCCTTTTCCCTTTGGGTCAACCTGATTGTTTCCTATTTCACTAGGGTTTTTAAAAAGACCCCGGGTTGGTTTAAAAATTTTTCCCTAATAATAATTGCCCTTAAAATTTTTAATGGCTCGGTTGGAAAACACAAACCCCCCTCAGTACTGGGGTGGGTTTCTGGTTCGATTCCTGTAAAAGGTTTGGGAAACCCTTTTGGGGATTTTTCTTTCCCCCTGCTGCCCCTTTTTCAACCCAGTATAAATAGGTCCTGGGTATTAGCGACCTTTGTGGGTTGCATCCTGGGGGGGGGTAGTAACCTTGTTTGAGCTTGGGGTTTGAAATGAGCTGAGGGAGGGTAATAACCTTACCTATTTAAAAAATTAAATTTTTTCCCCCAAAAAAGAGCCAAAATTTTAATTGCAGGTTTGGGACGAAAACCTTTTGATACTTTCTGTGCAAAGGTCATGTTTTACTTGGTTTAAGGAAACTACGGACGGGCCCCAGAATTTTAAAGCTAAACCCAAATGTAAGTTTTGCTACTTTCCTTTGAAAATAAGGACAGGAGAACACTTCAGTAGCCCATTTGGTTTATGCTAAACAAAACCAAAAATTTACATTCTGCCCCATTCACTGCCCAAAATTCCCCCGCTTATTGGCGCTACCTGCGAGTTTATTCCGCTCAAATTTCACCTCTTTTTGCCAAAAACAGCACTTCCAATAATCCTTTCTAAATATATATTTCTCCAATTTGAAACCCTTGCTGCAAGTCCTGTAAGGGGTTAGATATTTTCAGTATGGTTTTTTAAAACCCAAATTTTTCGTTCCTGCTTTTTGTTTGTACACTTTAATCATATCCCCCCTAATTCTTCTTTCCCGAGTGCAAATTCAGTTTCCCCAGGGCATCTTTTAACCGATGTAAAAATTTTTACCTGGAGTTTTTCCCGGAGAGAGTTTCGGGGGTCCAAAGCACCCCCGGGCCCCGGGGGGTGACCCGGCGGCCCCCGGTGGATCAACGCCTGAACAACCCCGGCTGTTGTGCTGGCTGCACGCAAACCAACGACAAACCACAGCCCCCCCTGATTAAAGGAAAAAAACTTTAGGTTTCTTGTCCAGTGCCAGCCTTTAAGACTGCCAGGGGTTGTTGGTAATTTCCCCCCTTTTTTTTTGTGGGAGGAGTTTTAACTTTTCGGGCCCCTGACCCCTTTTTTTTATGGTCCCCTTAACGTGCTGTTTACCCCTGCTTTTTATTGGGGGGATGGTGCCAAAGTTTTGCCAAGTCTTTTTTCTTTCGTGTGAGTGTTTTCGTGTGCAAGTTTGGGGGATTTTGTCCCTCTTTGGATTTTCCAGGTGTATATAAAACATGTATCTCTCCCTCCCCGTTCCAGGGGAAAAGGGTTTTGAAACCTCAAAAACGCTCCCAGAAAATTTAGGTGTTTTATTCCGTTTTTTGCGCCCTGTGGGAAAATTTTTCTGTACCTTTTTGGGGGGTCCAAATTTTACCTGCCTTGAAAGGGGCTTTAGAAATGGGAGCAAAATTCCCGCCTAGAAAATAAAAAGTGACCTGAAGAGTGTCCCCCCCCCCCTCATGGGCTTTGGGCCTTCCCAAGGTTTTTTAAGGTTCTCATTACCATCCTGTCCTTTTTTAGCAGAAAGGGAAATATTCTTTAAACCCCTGTATCTTATTTTTCTATATATTCTCTGTAGCCCCCTCCCCGGGGGGCCCGTTATGTTTCTTTTTGTAATCTTTTGAAAACCCCCCACAGTGGGTATGGTGAATAATAAAATATTAAATCAAATCGTCCCCACAAAAAAAGGGGTTTTTTGCACTGACAACCCGCCAGGTGAGTTTACCCTTTTTCAATTTTTCCCTTTAACAGCTGCCACTTTTAGGTTTTTCTCTTGCCCCTACACATTCTCCAACAGTTACTTTTTTTTACATTTAAGGATTTCAAAAAATGTGGGTTTATCGTTTTTGGGAAATTCTTCCTAAAACAACATACATCACTAAAATTTTGTTATGAGGCGAAACAAAGAGGTTTTTTAAAATAATTTTTACTCCTTAGGGTTGGTTTGGGTTTGACTTGTAGTAACAGAAATTATACATGGCAGATATTTGGGTTTTTTCATTTTACGGTTTTCTATCCACATGATTCATTGGGGGGTTTTCTTCTATTTTTAGCTTTATAATATACCCCCTTTTCATACTTAGGCAGGGAAAGTTTTTTTTTATTTAAACCAAGATATAATAGTAAGGAGTTGTGGTAAATTTGATAGTCTCATATAGCACTTTATATTGGAAACCCTTCATTGCTGCTATACTCCAACAGAACCTCAAATCCCTAAAACCATCTAGTCTCCACTCACCTGAAATAGCAAAACTCACATATGCCTGCTGGATGCTCAAGCCTCTGCCACTTAAAACCTCCTTTCACCCTCTTTCCAATCCTTCTAGGTACGACCACTACCCATCCTCCTTCCACCTAGATTTATAATAATAATAATAATAATAATAATAATAATAATTTTTATTATGGCATGATACATAGTTGTACAAGGTATTATAGTAGTTAGGTGTACATGTCGAAAGCCCCTGTATGCAGAGCATTATGGGCAGGCTTAAAATTAACTTAAGACTATCTAAGCTAAAATAGATTTAATGGTAACAGTTACTGTAAACAATTTACAATATCAAGTACAATGAGTTATTTTAAACAATGAATTTGAACATTTCTGTTTTGAAGCATTATAGTTTACAATTTTGTAACATCACAGTTAGTAATATAATAAAATGATCAATTTGCTATATGTAGTCGTATAATTTATTAATCAGATCTAATCAGATTAAATCAGTGGTCTGTAGTGCAGTAACAGTTCATATGGTCATTAGATGAGTTACAGTGCATTAAAGAGAATGGATTATTCTATTAGGTAATGTTATGAAAACATAGTTTGACAAAGTTTCTCTAATTATACAACTGGGTTATATACATTTATGAGATATAAGTTAATAAAATATTTGCATTAGGTTAGATATGAGAATTTATTGATCTGTGAGTATTTAATTATGAGGTCTTAAGGCTAGGGGAGTAACACAGTGAATAATGATATTTTGAGGCAGTAGAAAGTGATTTGTTAACTATGTAGGTAAAGTTAAATTAAATACTGTGTAATTAGTTTTGGGTGAGTAGGTGGTTTTTAAGAAGAGTCTTGAATTGATATACAGACAATGTTTCTTTGGTAATCACTGGTAATAAATTCCAGATTTTTGGGCCTTTTATGTGCATTGAGTTTTTACATAGTGTGAGATGGACACGGGGAACATCAAAGAGTGATCTATGTCTTGTGTTATGGTCGTGTGTTCTGTTTAGGTTGGTAAGGAGAAGTTTGAGGGGAGGGTTTATATCCAAGTTTAATGTTCTGTGTATGTAGTAGGCACAATAATAAGTATGGATGTTTTGTATGGTGAATAATTTTAGATTTTTGAATATAGGTGGAGTGTGCGGTTTGGATTGGGAATTTGTTATTCTGACTGCAGCCTTTTGCTGGGTAATTAATGGCCAATGGTCTGAGATGATTTATTGTTGTTGAGCCCCATGCACAGATTCCATAGGTGAGATAGGGGTAAATAAGTGAATGATACAGGGCAAGGAGAGCTGATTGTGGAACATAGTACCTTATCTTCGATAGTATGCCTATGGTCTTGGAGACTTTCTTGAAAAGTTGTTGTACATGTGTCTGAAATTTGAGGCTGTTATCAAGGTGGATTCCTAAGAATTTTCCCTCTGTGAGTTTTTGATAGGTGATCCGTTTATCATTATGTTAAGGGGAACATTTGTAGCTCTGTCCCAAACTGAATGAAATAGGTTTTGTCATATTGAGAGTAAGCTTGTTAATCATCATCCAGGTAGATATTTTTTGTAATTCAATGTTTAGAGTATTGGCTAGTATGACTGGGCTTGGGTGAGAGCAGATGTATGTAGTGTCATCTGCAAATAGTATGGGTTTGAGTAGTTGAGATGCATTTGGTAGGTTTTTTATGTAAATGAGAAAGAGAAGTGGGCCATGGACACTTCCCTGTGGGACACCTTCTTGATTATCCTATTCTCTTCTACCCTCTCTAAATTCCCAAATCACCTCAACAACCTCTTCTTAACTCTGAAAAATGCCCTTCTTGACCCATGCCATTTTCTAATTTCTGCATTCCCAGTTCCTTCCTGCTGCAAAGTTTTAAGCCCATACCTCATAGCCATATAAAAGAGTTAGTACCACAATACTCTGGGACATTCCTCTCTTTTGCCTCATAAATAAAAACTTTTTTCAACATATGCCTCTGCACTCCACCTATCTTTTTTCCTTCATCTTTTCTGTGGTTTGTTAAGTCTCATAGACTGATCTGATACATCTAGTCTCAAAAATATAAATAATGTACATTCACTTATGCTATACTCCCTCCTTCCAATCTGATATCAATTTTTTTTATTTCCTTTTTTTTTTTTTTTTTTTTCATCACCTTGCTCTTTTGTGGGTTCTCTTTCAACTTCTTTATTTTAAACACACTTCCAAACTTGCCCACTGACCTTTGCAACTTCTCTAAAGAATCTCTCAGAAAGACTGTTTTATTGACAAAGAGCAATTGTGACACCTTCCACTTTGTATCAGATTCATTACCTGTTAATACTGCTCCTCTCCCAAACCCTATCAGTTCTTTTACAATCCCATCTGTACATACATTAAATAACCATGGTGACATCACACATCCATGCCTGAGGCCTGCTTTTACTGGTAAATGGTTCCCCTCACTCTCACATGCCATAACCTGAACTTCACTCTCAATCATATAAAGTCTTTACTGGTTTTAATAGCATACTGCCTGTTTCATACATTTGCAACATAAATTGTTATTAAACAGAATTAACACAATGGTGCAAACCTGTGGGGTCATTTTTTCTTGGAAGAAAAAAAAAAAAAAAAATCCGTACCTTTCCTTTTGGGAAACAAAAACCTTGACTCATTTGGGGCCAAATCTTTTGATACTATCAATTTGAGCAGCCAAAAAAAAAAAAATTTTAAATTTATCCTCTTTTTGGAAAGGCAAAAAGAGGATAATCATGGAAATTTAAAAAAAAAAAAATGCATTTTTGTGCTACAGTCATTTAATTAAAGGTTTACTTATTGCTGCTAGTAAGCCTAAAATTTTAAGTTTTTATAATTAATTTTTTTTAGGCTTTAGGAAAACAAAGAATAAATTTCCCCTAAGAAACATAAATAAGTGGCCTGGGGGCTAAAGCTCTCGTTCACAAGCAGGATCTTCGTTCGATTCCCAGCACAGGAGAAACATTGAACTTTTCTTTACACGGTTATCTATTTCACCCATCAGAAAAAATGATACCTGGGGTTAGTCGGCTGGTATGGTCGCACCTGGGCAAGGACCTAATTTGCCCAAAAAAGCCGTTTAAACAAGGGCTTTCTAATATTAATATTCATTGATGCACTGGGCCTGAACCCAGTACATTTTTTTTTTTTTTTTTTTTTTTTTTTTTTTTTTTTTTTTTTTTTTTTTTTTTTTTTTTTTTTCCAACAATGGGCCCTCTCCCCCGAGCGGGTGCCCCAAAAAAAAGAAAAAAAATCCCCAAAAAGAAAAACTTTCTCATCATTCAACACTTTCACCACACCGCACATTATCACTTTTTTTGCGAGGGCTCAGAATACAAAACAAACATACACATATAAAAATACACAACAATCCCTCCAAACTCCCAAATACCCAAACCCCTCCTTTAAATGCGCATTGTATTTCCCTTTTTCCGGCCCAAAAACCGACTATATGAAAAAAACCCGGGTTTTCCCTAACCCCTTTCCCCTAAATATTCCCCTGCTACAACCCCAACGATCGTCAGTCCCAAGTCCAATCGTCTCCATTCACTCCTATAAAAACCCCTCCCAAACGCTTGCAAAAGCCCAAACCCCTCGCCCAAAAAACCCCTTTACCCCCTCTCTCCAACCCCTTTCGAACGACCCCCCCCCCCCCTTCCCTTTCCCCCTAAAAAATTTTATATGCTTTCCATGTCATTCTACTTTTATCCTTTCTCTCTAAATGCCCAAAACCCACCTCAACAACCCCTCTTCTGCCCTCTGACTAGTACTTTTTTTAACTCCAAAACCTTCCCAAATTTTCCCCAAACTCCGAATTTTCGCATAATATTTACACCACACATTGCCCTTAAACGACATCTCCATTTCCTCCAAACGTCCCCTGCGCGCATTTACCACCCAAGCTTCACACCCCCAATAAAAGTTTTGGCACTACTATACTTTTCAAAATTCCCTCTTTGCCTCCATAGAAACTTTTTTGACTCCACATATACCTCAACGCCCCACTCCCCTTTTTCCCCCTCACATTCTATTTTAACCTATCCTTCAAAATCCATCCCCCACACTAAACTCCCAGTATCTGAAAACATTCACTTCTTCCATACTCCTCCTCTCCAATTTATCCAATTTTTTTTTTATCAAAATCATTTGCACCCTCATCCCCTTACTCTTTCTATGTTCATTTCAGCTTTCTCCCTTTACACACTTTCCCCAAAACTCATTCACAAACCTTTTGGGCAATTTTTTTTAGAATCCCCCATAAGCACAGACATCACAAAAAGTAACTGTGTCAATTCCCTTTTTGAATTTAAATTCCCCAAAAAATTTAATCCCACCCCTCCCCGAACACCCGGGCATTTACCCCTTTACAACCCCATCTATAAATAAATTAAAAAAAACCATGGTGACATTACACACCCGCTAACCCCAACTTTTACCGGGGAAAATATCTCCCTCTCTTCTACAACCCCCTAACCTGACTTCACTATCCTCATAAAAACTTTTTTAAAAGCATTTAATAACCCCACCATTCCATATACATGTCTTGCAACATCTGCCACATTGCCTTTTCCACTCTATCTAGATTTTTTTCTAAATCCATAAATGCAAAAAAAAAATTTCCCCACCTTTATCTAAATACTGTTCACATATAGCTTAAATGTAAACACTTGATCAAACACATCCCCTACCCATCTGAAACCTCCTTCTCACCGCAATCCTACTTTCTTCTTACCTCAATTTTTCAATTAAACCCACTGTTATTTTTCCGGGTATAACCAGTAAGTATAAATACATTACTTGTAAAAATAAAGACTTATTATTAAATTTTTAAAAGTGTACAGTAAATACAAGGTGTTAGCACTCAACAAAAGGCCCTTTTCATTGTTGCGCTTTTTTTTTACAGACGGGGACGGGAGCATTGTTCTTTGCTGCCCAAGGTGGCTTTCTTATATTGTCACATTTTGCGGGATCAAGGCTGCAAGATCAATAAAAGCCTCCAAAGGTAAACAATAAAATACTGTATTGTACTGTATGATATTTATCATTATTTTTGTATTTTTTGACTTAAACAGCAAAACAAAAAAAAAAACTTTTTTTCCAATTGCTTATATATATTTTGTTCTCTGTTTTTCCCTTTCCCAAATAAACAGGAGATAAAGAAACAATGTATATATATATATATAATAAATTAATATATATTAATAAATATATATAATAAATATATATAATATATAATATATATATATAAAAAATTAAAAATGCAGAAAATAGAATGGGGGCAAAAGTTGTGGTTATAGGGGGGTGGGGGCAGGGGAAAAAGGGGAGTGATTGGGGGAATGATGAAGTAAAGGGGGGAAAAAGAGAAAAAGGTAGCTTATGAGAGTTTTTACAAAGCAGAAGGTTATAAAAAGAGCAAGTAATGGAGAGTAAAAGAAAGGTGAAGGGATGTAGAGGTGCAAAAGGAAGCAGAATAGATGGGGGAAAGGGACTGTCAGAAATTTTAATGAAAATAAGAAAAAAATTTTTGGGGTGAGTTAAACAAGTTTAAAAAAGCCTAGGGGAAAAATGGATTTGTCAGTTAAAAACAGAGTAGGGGTTTGTAATGGGGAGAGGGAGGTATTAGGTAGATGGGGAAATATTTGAGGGAAATTTTTAAAATTGAGGGGAAAAAAGGGAGGCGGTAATTTCATGCACTGGCCAGGGAGGTATACCCTTTAGGTGTGAAGAAGACAGAATGTAAGTGTGGGGGGGGTACTAGGCATTACTAGAATGAAAGGGGGAAACAGCTGGAACTGATGGATCAGACAGAAAAATTTTTAAAAACAGGGGGATTAGTGTTTTGGGGTGGTTGGTACTTTTGTTTAATAAATGAATTAAAGGGGGAAGGTACCTAGGGGTTGGGAGAGCATTTAAGTCCCTTTTTATAAAGGGAAAGGGGACAAAAAAATCGTAAAAATTTTTTTTTTTTTATCACACGGCCGATTCCCACCAAGGCAGGGTGGGCCCCAAAAAGAAAAACTTTTTACCATCATTCACTCCATCACTTCTTGCCAGAAGGGGGCTTTACCTACAGTTTTTTAAAATGAACATTAACACCCCCCTTTAGATTTCAGGCACTGTACTTTCCCCTCTCCCGGACTCAAGTCCGGCCTGCCCTTTTTTCCCCAACCCCTTTTTAAAAAGTTACTTTGCCAACTCCAACAGCACTCAATATTAAAACCATTCGTCTCCATTCACTCCTATCAAACCTCCTACAAACCAACCTTTCTGGCTTAAAAAATTTACCAATATGAGCCTAGTTCCAGGGGTTTTTCCCTGTTTACCGGGGGTTAGTCGACGGGGGTGGGGTTTCATCCTGGGGGAGAAATTAAGGCCCCCAAAGGGAAAAAAGTTAGACAGTCTTTTGATGCCCGACATTTTTGGGTTTCCTGGGTGGGAAAAACCCCGGGGGGGAATTGTTTTTTTGGTATTCTCAATAAACCCCACCAACAAAGGGCTACAGCAGCAGCAGCAGCAGTGACATGCTACAGCAGCAGCAGCACAGCAGCTCAGTACTACAGCACCAGCACTGACATGCTACAGCGCAGACGGGATACACAGGGACAGATGGTACTACACAGCAGCAATGGTACTACAACAGCAGCACACAGCGAGGTGGTACAAAAACCCAACAGCAGCAGCAAAAACTGGACAGTGCTACAGCAGCAGCCCCGCTGACGGGGTAAGCAGCAGCAGCAGCTGTACCACCCAAAAGTAGCGATCTTGATTTGGGGGTTTTTTATACAACCCGGCCCACTCGAGACACACACTCCACTTTCATACTTATCAATGACTTTTTCTCATCTCTATAGTAATTCTCACCCTTATTGCGGGTTGGCACAGAACTTTCTTTTTGGCCCATGGTCACTATTTTGCAGATAAAATAAACCAAAAAAACTGTAAAAATACGAAATGTTTCCCCATTGTTTCTTTGGGGTTACCGGGAGGCTGGGTGGTAAACAATGCCACCGGCGGGGAAAATGTGAGGCTGGTAAGGGCGCACATTAGACGCTTTTCAGAACGCGTTGAGCTTTTTTTTAGCGGTATCAGCAAAATCTTTGGGGAAAAATTAGCGGGATGCGGTTTAACGTTTTGCAAGCCAACGTATGCGGGGGGCCAAGTACCTCTAACTCTCCATTTTAAAAACTCCCTCTCCTATTTTTAACTGACAAACCATTTGTTCTCTACTTCTTAATTGTTAATCTCACTCCAAAAACCCTTTTTTATTTTCGACAAAAATTGTTGATAACATCTCACCCATCTCTCATTTCCCTCTTTTTACTTGCTTCACCACTCTCTCTTTTTCTCCATATACTCTTCCCCCTTGCATCACTTTTACTTTGAAAAACTTCTCATATGCTAACTTTTCTCCCTTAAACTCTCTTTACATCACATTCCCCAATCGCCCCCTTTCCCCCCCCCCCACCCCCTTTCCCGTAACCACAAACTTTTTGGGGAAAACTCTAACACACATTTTAAAACCCTCCATCCTCTTCGCCCCATGCCCATGCTCTTTTTAGCCCACTACCTCCAAAGCTGTTTAATCTTCCCCTAACTGCCTCCTCTTTTGTTTAAAACCTTTACCTCTCTCTTCCCGAGCTTCTATTTTCCTTGATCCCCTCTACCTTTTACTCTCATGTAGCTACAACAGAAAGTATCTGAATAAACTGTGGCCCCCTAAAACATTACATCCAAGTCACTCAACGTCTTTTTTCTACCCAAAACATTTCCAACAAAATACTGTCATTTCCCCTACATCATACTTGTATACTTATTTAGCCTCTTTTTTTTAAAAAATGTATTTCCTATAACTAAAACCCCCTTTCTATACAAATTCAATCAAGGGGTCCCATTTCATTACACCTGGGTTATAATTGAAAGAATTTAAAATAAACAAATGTGGATTGCGGATGACAAGGAGGTTTTAGAGTGGGTAGGGGGTGTGTGTCAAGTGTTTACATTTAAGCATATATGTTTAAAATTTTGATAAAGGAGGAAGTTTTTATTGCATTTATGGTTTAGAAAAGGCATAGAAAGTGGAAAGGAGCAATTTGGCAGATGTTGCAAAATATTGGAAAAATGGTAAGTTACTAAATCTGTAAAAAATTTTTATGAGGGTAGTGACTCAGGGTTTGGGTTTAGAAGAAGGGGAATCTTTCCCGTAAAAGTAGTCTTTGACGGGATGTGTAATGTCACCTGGGTTTTTTTAAAATTTTTATAGATGGGGGGGGTAAAAGAAGTAAATGCAGGGGGTTTTTGGAGAGGGAGGGGTTAAATTATGGGGGGAAACAAATTTTAAAAGGAAAATTTACCAGTTACTTTTTGCGATGATACTGTGCTTTTTGGGGGAATTCTAAAGAAAAATTGCAAGGTTGTGGGGAAATTTTAGAATGTGAAAAAAGGAGAAAGTTAAAGGAACATAGAAAAGAGAAGGGGATGAGGGTATCAAATGATTTAGATAAAGAAAAATTGGATATCAAATTGGGGAGAAGTATGGAAGAAGTGAATGTTTTCAGATACTTGGGAGTTGACGTGTCGGCGGATGGATTTATGAAGGATGAGGTTAATCATAGAATTGATGAGGGAAAAAAGATGAGTGGTGCGTTGAGGTATATATGGAGTCAAAAAAAACGTTATCTATGGAGGCAAAGAAATTCAAATTCAAAGTTTATTCTCTATAAGGATTACAATGCTGAGTTTACAGAATTTGGTTATTGTGTGGTTTACATGTAGTAAATAATGATTACAGAGTGTACCACTAGAACACCTAGCATGGCTAGGCATTTTGGGCAGACTTAGTTTAAATCTTAATTTTAAATATTACAAATTATGAGGTAAGTTGGTATTATGGCTAAGTGACTAAATACTAGTTTGTGAATTTAGCAATGTGAATGCTTTTGTTTGGCACAGTACATCGTTTCAGTATTGGAGTATCACAGGATTCATTATTTTAAGATTGAGATTAATATTTCTGTTTATGGTCAAATGGGTGAGTGAGTGTAAGTGTGAACCACCAGGTGGTATTCGTGTAGTTAGTTGACGGGGTGTATCAGGGAGATAAGATGTTTTCTAATGGTAGTTTTGAAGGTGATGAATTTGTCTGCAGTTCTAGAGTTCTCAGGTAGGGTGTTTCCAGATTTTAGGGCCTTTGACATACATTGAATTTTTGTAAAGGTTTAGTCGACACGGGGAATGTCGTAGAGATGTTTGTGTCTGGTGTTATGCCTGTGGGTTCTGTCACAACTATCAAGAAAGCATTTTAGGTCAAGGTTGATATTGGAGTTTAAGGTCCTGTAGATGTAGATTGCACAGTAGTAAGTGTGGATGTACTGAACAGGGAGTAATTTAGATCTAAGAAGAGTGGGGGGTGTGTTGCCAGGGATGGGATTTAGTGATTATTCTTTACTGCAGCTTTTTGTTGGGTTATTATTGGCTTTAGGTGTGTTGCTGCAGTTGATCCCCAACACAAATAGCATAGGTGAGTATGGATAAATAAGTGAGTGGTATGGTGTGAGAAGGGCATTTTGCGGCACGTAGTATCGTATCTTGAGAGGATCCCAACCTTTTTTGGATACTTTTTTGGTTATGTGTTGGATATGGGTGCTGAAATTCAGGTTGTTGTCAAGGTATAGGCCTAGGAATTTGCCCTCATTATGTCTGGTAATTTAGAGTGTTGTCGATCTTAATGTTAATGTATGAAAGTATAGTAGTACCAACACTCTTATATGGATGTGAAGTTTGAGTGGTAAATGCAGCAGCGAGGAGACGGTTGGAGGCAGTGAAGATGTCCTGTCTAAGGGCAATGTGTGGTGTAAATATTATGCAGAAAATTCGGAGTGTGGAAATTAGGAAAAGGCGTGGAGTTAATAAAGCATTAGTCAGAGGCAGAAGAGGGGTTGTTGAGGTAGTTTTGGTCATTTAGAGAGAATGGATCAAAGTAGAATGATATGGAAAGCATATAAATCTATAGGGGAAGGAAGGCGAGGTAGGGGTCGTCCTCGAAAGGGTTGGAGAGAGGGGGTAAAGGAGGTTTTGTGGGCGAGGGGCTTGGACTTCCAGCAAGCGTGCGTAGAGCGTGTTAGATAGGAGTGAATGGAGACGAATGGAACTTGGGACCTGACGATCTGTTGGAGTGTGAGCAGGGTATATTTAGTGAAGGGATTCAGGGAAACCGGTTATTTTCATAGTCAGACTTGAGTCCTGAAATGGGAAGTACAATGCCTGCCACTTTAAAGGAGGGTTTGGGATATTGGCAGTTTGGAGGGATATGTTGTGTATCTTATACATATATGCTTCTAAACTGTTGTATTCTGAGCATCTCTGCAAAAAACAGTGATAAAGTGTGAGTGTGGTGAAAGTGTTGAATGATGATGAAGTATTTTCTTTTTGGGGATTTTCTTTTTTTTTTTTTTTTGGGTCACCCCTGCCTCGGTGGGAGACGGCCGACTGTTGAAAAAAAAAAAAAATATATATATATATATATATATCCTCTCATCTGTTTAGATATGATTATGGTACAGCAAATTATGGTACAGTGGAGACAAAGAACTTATCCATGAAAGCAGAGAGGAATGTATGAGAGTATAATTATACCAACACTCATGTATGGGTGTGAGGCATGGGTTGTGAATGTTGCAACAAGGAGAAGGCTGGAGGCAGTGGAGATGTCATGTCTGAGGGCAATGTGTGGTGTGACTATAATGCAAAGAATCCGTAGTTTGGAGATTAGGAGGAGGTGTGGGATTATGAAAACTATTATCCAGAGGGCTGAGGAGGGGTTATTGAGATGGTTTGGACTTGTGTAGAGGGGATGGAATGAAATAGAATGACTTAGAGAGTATACAAATCTGTAGTGAAGGGAAGGCGGGGTAGGGGTTGGCTTAGGAAAGGTTGGAGGGAGGGGGTAAAGAAGGTTTTATATGCAAAGGGCTTGGACTTCAAGCAAGCGTGCGCAAGTGTGTTAGACAGGAGCAAATGGAGACACATGATTTTTAGGACTTGATGTGCTGTTGGAGTATAAGCAAGGTAACATTTATGAGGGATTCAGGGAAGCTGGCAGGCCGGACCTGAGTCCTGGAGATGGGAAGTACAGTGTGTGCACTCTGAAGGAAGGGTGTTAATGTTACAGTTTTATAACTGTAGTGTAGGCATACCTCTGGCAAGACAGTGATGATGAAAATTTTTCTTTTTCGGGCCCCTGCCTTGGTGGGAAATGGCCGATGTGTTAATAAAAAAAAACAGCAAATAAATGTTGTTTGGTGTCATGTGATGCTTATGGCTAGACCACTGAAGAAAAAACCCTTTGTATTATGAGTAATTTTACTTGACTTTATAATCTTTTTAGAGAGAGTTTCCCTTAATGAAATATGTGTGTCTTCTTGTTCAGGATGGAGGTACAGCACTTATTGTGGCAGCACAATGTGGCCACATGGATGTAGTAATAGAGCTCCTGCGACGAGGAGCTGATCCTCATAGTGCTATGAAGGACAGGGCCACAGCAGTCTTTGTTGCTTCGCAAAATGCCATACTAGTGTTGTGAGAACATTGCTGAATGCAGGTGCTAAGGTTAGTTATCAGATTATTTAAACAGATTTCAAAGTACTGTAAGTAGATGAAATTTACATGGTTTCCAAGTTAATTCAAGTAGAAATTTATATGGTTTCCAAATTGATTCAAGAAGAAATTTATAAGATTTCCAAGTTAATTCAAGTAGAATAACTTTATAATGGTTTTCCAAGTTGATTCAAGTAGAAGAACTTTATATGGTTTCCAAGTTAATTCTAAATTATTTGTTATACTTCTTAGCCTTCATGTACATTGATACTTAGATCAGAATTAGGAGCATAGCTAGATCAGTGACCTTTAAGCAACCAGTATTATCTTGAAAAATACTGTGAAAGTAATAAGGTGTATTCATTACTATTTTTATTTGTGAAAACAGTACAAGTCTGGGTGTGGTCATTATCAGCATTATTGAAAGAGCAAGTTTTTTTTTTTACAAAGTTTGCAGGCTCAGCATTCCACATTACTCCAGTACGGTATTCGGAATGGGCTGTCTGGCTGGAAAGGGGGGCAGGGCTAGGACTTGTTTGGATGCATCATTATTATTATTACTTTTTTTATTTGGGAGCTCGGAGAATTTGGGGTGGTTTCAGCCCCTGAGATACCCCTTGGCACTGACCCTGATTAAGCAAGACTTTTAGTAAAAGTTGCATAATTATTAGCATAGTAGACCTGTTGAATAACATGCAATCAAGCAACACATTTTCTACATAATACAAAAAATTCTGCAACATAATTTGAATAGCACACTTTAAAGTTAGGACAAAAAATAGGCAAAAAAGAAAAGACAGTACATGAATGCTAGTAATTATAATATAAAATATATCTAGTTTAAGCTAATAATGTATGCTCTCTCACTCCCTACCCAACATTCAAGGCTTGAGAATGTGGAAATATATATCCTCTAAGAATGGGGGTTCTCTACTGTAAGATAATAGTAATACTGTATATAACTTTGAATTTTAAAATATAAAAAAAGTGTATTGAGTGCAACTGTGCTTGTAGGTATACCAGGTGTAAAAAGTTTCATGATTGTCTTTCTGTGGCAGGCTAATGTAAGACGCGTGGATGGTGCCAGTCCACTGTGGATTGCCTCACAGATGGGTCACCAAGGGGTCGTACGCCTTCTGTTGAACCATGGTGTCAATCCCGATGTCACCAGACATGTGAGAAAATATGACCATAATGGTTTATTTATCAGATACTTATATTTGTGGTTACAAGGGCAGAGCTATTCTCTGGGACACTTATTTGCTTAATTAAGCCATTTTTTGTAGGGTTATATGTTTTTCATATGTTTTCATGTAGTTTTTATTCCTTCAGGCAAGTCTTTTATATGATGCTGACATTTCATATGTGGACTCTTTTTTTTTTTTCTTTTGCACACTATTTTCAAATAAAAAATCTCTCATTCAGTGTGATATATCCCCTTTCATTCACCTATTTTTCATATTTTTCAAATTAATCTTTTGTAGGGAGATCTGTTGAAATCTTTCTTCAAATCTGAATACTGTTTTGTAAATGCAGTTGCCCATCCATTTCTGAATAATTTTTGTGAGTGTCATGTAGTAATTTAATACTGTACTTTAAACTGATAAACGAATAGAGACCATCACCTAATAATTTTTTTTTCAACAAACCGGCCGTATCCCACCAAGGCAGGATGGCCCAAAAAGAAAAACGAAAGTTTCTCTTTTTAAATTTAGTAATTATATACAAGAGAAGGGGCTACTAGCCCTTTGCTCCCGGCATTTTAGTCGCCTTTTACAACACACATGGCTTACGGAGGAAGAATTCTGTTCTACTTCCCAGTGGAGAACTGTGCAATTGTAATTATTATTTTGTAAATACTAGCTTATAGATTTCCCTATAAGTTTGTAAGAACTAATACCTGTATACTGTTAATGTGGGGGTGGGGTGACCCCCCAAAAAATGAGAGGAAACACATTCACCATCATTCATTCAATCACTATCTTGCCAGAAGCATGCTGGCTTTCCTACAGCATGTCAGGTTTAGCATGTTTTCATAAATGAAGATAAAAATTATTTTGGAGTGTTTTAATTTATGGTGTGTAATTGCAGGATGGGGCAACACCACTGTTCAAAGCTGCCCACAAGGGTCATGTGGAGGTGGTTCATGAGCTGCTGCCCATCAAGCCATGTCTGGGACTCCTTAAGGTATTTAGTATATGTGCTCAGTCTATTGTAAAATACCCTGGTAAATAAAAGGTCTTAAATGTCTTAAAACCTGCATACACGACTATTTACATGCATTCATCTTTGAGCATGAATAACCTTGTGCATCTTCTTGTTTGATTTATATAACTTTTCATTAATTTTATCATTGCTAAAGCCTGTATAATGAAATTATTCTTATTAAATTTTTTCAACATGCCAGCCATCTCCCACTGAGGCAGGGTAGCCCAAAAAAGAAAGAAACACTTTCACCACCATTCAACATATTCACACATAATCAGTGTTTTTGCAGAGGTGCACAGATATGACAGTTTAGATGTCACTCCAAACAGCAAATATCACAAACCCCTCCATTGCACTTTCCACCTCCAGGATTCAAGTCCGGCTAACTGCTTTCCCTGAATCCCTTAACAAAATATTACCCTGTTCATACTCCAACAGCTTGTCAAATCCCAAAAACCATTCGTCTCCATTCACTCCTGTCTAAGACACTCACACATATCTGCTGCATGTCCAGCCCCTTGCACGTAAAACCTCTTTTACCCCCTCCCTCATCCTCTCCTAAATAAGTAAGTTTATTCAGGTATACACAAATACAGTTACATAGAATTATCATACATAGCAGCATATGTTGTAGAGAACCTAGGATAACCCAAGACAGAGTGACTTATTTCCATTGGGATCCTTTTACCTTATATTATAATAAAGGTTATAATATAATGTTCTATAATGAAGATAACATCTTATTATCATACTAAAAAGACTATCTACTACACGAGGGTCATTAAGACTATCTACAATACAAGGGTCATTACTAGGAATAAGGTAAAATTTACACGTATATTAGCTAAAAAAATAGAAATCATTCCCCTCCCTTTCTGTAGCTACATTCATCAGACACTCTTCTTGAACTGGTTCATGCTATGACTGGCTTTGACATGTGCGGACAGTCTGTTCCATTCCTTTATTGCTGTACAATAAAAGGTGTTTGAAGCCTGGCCAATGACTGTGGGTACTACAAAGTTGTGCTCTCTCCCCCTAGTACTGTGATTGCTTTGGTTCCCAACCTTGACAAAATTGACAGTAAGATATTCTGGACATTGTTTGTGAGCAATTTTATAAACATGATTTAGCTTCAGCATATGACCCCTACCCCTCCTCCCCTCCACTACAGATTTATGCACCCTCCAAGTCATCCTATTTTGCTCCTCTCTAAATGAGCAGACCACCTCAACAGCCCCTCCTCAGCCCTCTGAATAATACTTTTAATAATTCCACACCTCCTAATTTTCCATACTATGAATTTTCTGCATAATATTTACACCACACTTTTCCGTTGGACACGACATTCCACTGCCTGCAGCTCCTCCTTGCTGCAACATTTACAACCCATTCTTCACACCCATATAAGTGTTGGTACACTATACTCTCTTACATTGCCTTCTTTGCCTCTGTGGATAATGTTCTTTGTCTCCACAAATACTCAGTGCACCACCCACCTGTTTTTCCCTCACCAGTTCTATGGTTTACTTCATCTTCATAAACCCATCCATTGAAAAGTCCACCCCCAAAATCTGAACACATGGAGAAGTGCTAAATCCATGAGGGTTGTATAATCTTTAGGGAATGGGAGAAAATTAGGTTTGATTCGAGAAAGGGAGGGTAACTCCAATTCCTTGGATCAGACACCCTTTGCATATATGAAATTTGAAATCCTGCAACATTATAGAAGATAGGTATGGTATGTATAGTAAATTATTTGTGAAATTATACATCTAGTATGTATAATTTCCAGTATGTATAATTTACCAGAACTCAAGTTACAAGTAAACTTGGTACAACTGTAACTGGAAACAGATAGCTCTATTTAACTGCTGTAGAATATTTTATAATACATGCTGTACCACAGACTTTTTTTTTACAAGAACATAGACTTTAATGCTGTTCATGGATTATTTTTATATTTTCAAAAGTTTACTTAGCTTAACTTGTGGTTACAGTCATTTTGATAGTGCTGGATTTTACAAAATTATAATTAGACATTTGCTAGAGTAAAAATAGTACAGTATAGCTTGAAGTAAATTGGGCGGGTACAGTACATATCTTTTTTTCACCCTTGTGTTAGACATTTACGAAAAGGCCCTCCTTATCGGCAGGTTGGTTCCAGGCAACCCCCGTAAAGCGGAAATCGCTGTAAATTTAAAAAGTTAGCTTTTGAACTATTTTTTTTTTTTTTTTTCAACAAGTGGGGCCGTTCCCCCCCGGGCAGGGGGGCCCCAAAAAGAAAGAAAATCCCCAAAAAAAATATTTCTCATCTTTCAACATTTCACCCACTACAAAAATCATGTTTTTGCAGGTCCCCAAATACAACATTTTTAGAAGTATAAAAGTATAAAAATACATAATATACCTTCGAAACCCCCCAAATATCCCAAACCCCTCCTTTGAGTGCAGGCATTTGTACTTCCTTTCCAAAACTAGGTACGTTTAAAAAAACAAAAAATAAAATACAACACTATGTACCCCATTTACTTAAAGTTTTGTAGTTTTAAATGAACATGAGAGGTGAGTAGTATTTTTTGTGGGAAATTTGGGGTGGGGGAGGTATGGTAGCCACCCAGGCCGGCACCCCACCCACTCATAAAAAACTACGAATTTAAAGCACCCAAGCGAAAAAATGCTATACAGTTCATTATTACTTACCTTAAATATTTCTAGTTTTAATGTAGGGTTGAGGTGGTAAATGGGATAAAACGATTAAACAAGGAGAAGGAAAAATGAGAAAATGAAGGGCAGTTTGAGGAGTATAAAACAAACAGACAAATCACGGGTTTTTGGTTAAAAGGTAAGAAAGTTTTTCAGGTATACACAAATCGTTACATAGATTATTTACATAGCGATATTTGTAGAACCTGGGATAACTCAAAAAAAAGTCAGACAAAGTGATTTTTTTCACTGGGGTGAAAGTCATTTTGTTAACTTTTTGGGGGTTATCCTGGGTTTGTATACAATGTGCATGACATTAATCACTGTAACTTTATTTGCGTATCCTGAATAAACTTTCATGAACCAAAACCCGAATGTTCGTTTGTTTGTTTATATATCCCTCTCTGGCTTCTCGTTTACTCATTCTCTTCCCCTTTTCCCCGTTTATTCTTTTATCTTTTATCACCTCTCACCCCACTTAAGACTACAAATATTTTAAGATAAGTATGAGTGGAATTAGTGCATTTTTCACCTGGGAGCTTTTTTTTTTCGAGTTATAGAGTGGGGGGGGGGCCTGGCCCGGCTGGGGTACCATCCCCCAACCTGACTTCCTATGTTCTGACTTTCCCCGTTTGTATTATTCCATAATACAAACATTTACATTTGACAATTGTTCCATGTTGGTACAGTTTGAATAAATTAAAAGCAACACCCCACTCCATATAAAACCTTTTTTTGATGAAATGACGTCTGGTGAAAGGCATACGACAAGATAATTTTTTGGTTACCCCCGTAAATATTATTTTGTACAATTTTTTTTTGGTGTTGAACTAAATAAGATAATTATTGTTGCTATTATTCATCTTTTTAATATGGCAAAAGACTAAAAAGACATTCTTGGTTTTAAAGTGTACCTGCACACAGCATGGGAAGTTTATTTAGGACAGGGACACACAAGTATAATTATCACAGTATACTAATAAAAAATGAAATAACTTTAAAACACTTTAAGTTTTGGAAAGTTTCTAGACATAATGGAGAGAGCAGTGCTCACGAGAAGTAAACAACCGGTGTGGGGTGCGGTGACTGTATTAGAAAGACAGGTGAGGGGAGCTGTATAGTGAGTTTTAGTCATAATTTGAAATGTCTGTTTAGCGGAATGCCATAAAGCGGGGCCGTGCTGTATATATATATTTTAATTCACTAGCAGAGTATACAGCAGTACCTACACCATGATTAGGTGTGAAGTTGTGAATAGCTATATACATACCAGGTATGTGAATACATTAGTGAGGGCTGTGTTTTAACCAGATCACTGTTAATAGCATCAACAAAAACATTTGTTCTGGTCATAAAGGATCAAGCATTACTACAGAAATAACCAAATTATGCAAGTTTATCTCATTGCAGTACAGTAGTTTGACATAACCCTTATGATTTAGTAGTTTATGACATAATTTTTCTTAAGAAAAGTAATTTTGACACTTGCCCTTGGTTCTCCAATACTTATGATGTGAACATTTTTTTTATTGCAGTTGAGTACTGTATTTGGAGAGATTCTTAATGTACCACCTTGACCCAAATGCATTAACATAAGTAATTTGGCAGAAATAAAGAATCACGTGATTCTATTTGAAGGGGCAGATAAATAATAATTAGAATGTACTGTATACTGTAATAATATTTTGGATAAACATTTCATGTACTTTTTTATATTTACAGAATGGAGAGTCTGCTTACATGCAGCTGCCTTTATATGGTCATCTGCAGGTGCTTCGAGTGTTGGTTGAGGCAGGTGCTGATCCAGGCCTTAAAAATGATCAAGGACTCCACCTATCCAGATCGCTGCTCAGGCTCGCCATTATGAAGCCGTCCAGCTACTAAAGGAAGCCTGACCAAGAGAAAAGAGAACGGGTCAAATTACGCCAAAGACTTCACCAGGTCCACGCTCCCCACGCTTGGTGCAGAGATGTCTGGTAGTGTAGTCAGCTCAGGGGTCCAGAGCCAAAAATAGCAGTCGAGGCTCATCCAGGAACAGTTCCTTGGGCACTATAGTAGAGACTAGTCCAGTGTTGCCCGCTCTGTTAGCTCACCCAGCAACTCAAAGCCTGCCCAATATGTGTCATGTGAGCTGAGTAACATTGTAGATGGTGGAGCACGTCCCAGAGCAACTTTGGCTACGGGTTTCATGCACATCAGTCAGGGACGGACACTTCTTCATCCAACCCTTCACCTTCTCCCAGTATCTCAAGTGAGCCTCCACAGTCTATGATTGCTGCTTTGCAGAAAGCTCCCCGTCATGCCTCTCATGCAGATGTCAGCATTTGTAAAAAAATATTTTCGCAGAACACTTGCTTCGTTTTGGCGATCCAGTATAGTGAAAAGAAATGATAAGCCTCATGAACCATGACAACCTTCCACGTGTTCTTGATTTCTGGTTTTGTCTATTTGTTTGCTTTCCAAAGTGTACGACATTTTCAGTACAAATGCCTAATAAGTCATGGTGATACTAGGATAGGAAACTAATCCCAAGGTGTACTCCAGGTAAAATAAATTGACAGGAAATTAAGTCATGCAGGAAGAAAGACAGGAAGTTCCTGAAAGCTTAAAAAAATATGGTACATAACATGAATAATTTTAATTTTGGGTCACATTTTCAATACAATGTCTCAGAAAACATTACACATGCACACGCGCGCGCACACACACACACACACACACACACACTACACACACACACACACACACACACAACACACACACACAAAACACACACACACACAACACACACACAACACACACACTCACACACACACTCTCACTCTCTCACTCCTCATTTCTCTCACTCTTCTCTCTCTCTCTCTTCTCTCTCTCTCCTCTCTCTCTCTCTCTCTCTCTCTCTCTCTCCCCTCTCCTCTCTCTCTCTCTCTCTCTCTCTCCCCACTCTCTCACTCTCTCTCTTCTCTCTCTCTCTCCTCTTCTCTCTCTCTCTCCCCCTTCCCTCTCCTCTCCCCCTCTCATCTCTCACTCTCCCCACTCTCTCACTCTCTCACTCTCTCACTCTCCTCCCTCTCTTCTACTCTCTCTCTCTCTCTCTCTCTCTCTCTCCCCTCTCTCTCTCTCTCTCTCTCTCTCCTCTCTCTCTCTCTCCAACACACACACACACACCAAAACGTTACACACACACACACTTTCTCCCCCTGTGCTCCTATAACTACAGACAGGTAATATTTATATATCTTCTATTTTCTGTATATCACGTAAACGCACTGTATACATTATACAGTAACTGAATAATGGGAGGGAGGGGGGAGGGGGAGCTAGTAATGGGATTGTGGGATAGAGTTTGACATTGTTTTACTGTAATCATGACAATAATGGACAAATTTGAAAACAGCTGACTTTGTTGCTCCTGAATCAGTTGACCCAGCAAATTTTTTCCTTTTTTCTGAAGTCTATTAAACCAAGGGATTATATTTTTCTCTCTCACTCTCATTCTCTCACTCTCATTCTCTCTCTCTCATTCCTCTCTCTCTCATTTTCCTCACATTCTCTCTCATTCTCTCTCTCTCATTCCTTTCATTCTTACTCTCTCAATATCACTTACCTCACATGTTCTCACATTCACATTCTAACATTCTCACACTCATACATTACACATATTCACTCAAAAAAAGGGAGGAAGGGTACACACACTCTCTGCAATCTGACTTATTATATTTAGCATTGAATATTTTATCATAAATCTATGAAAGGGTTTAATTCATATCACAAATTACTAGATTTTTTTAGTCTTCTGATTTCATTAAAACATTTAGTGTTAGGGTTCTGTGATGATCCTTGCTGTTCCTTTAGTCGGGAGGGATAACTGTGCCCTTCACCGCAGCACTGCATCTAGGGGGAGTGGCAGCCTGGTGATTTTTTTACAGTTACCGGGCAGAATATAAATCACACTAATGTGACTGGAACAGTTCAGAACTAACTCAGAATTTAGAAATGAATTTTATTGAGTGACCAGGGATTTTTTTTAATATGTACATTGGTTTATCTTTTACCAAGGTAGGGTGACCCTAAACAAAAAGGGATATACGTTTACCATCACTCATTGTCTTGCCAGATGTGTGTATACTTTGCAGTTTAATTCACCTGCCAAACGCAACATTCTATTCCTCTTGGGCATTCAGGCACTGTACTTCCACCTCCAGAACAAAACTGGTCCAGGATGGATTGAAACTGTCTAATTTTTCATTTCCAATTTTGGGTTAGTTGTGAACTGACAGCGCTCCTCTGTAACATCCTCAACAGTTACAACCAAAGATGGTCATCAGCTTGATGTTATTTAAATAATACTGCATGCTTTTTATATTTCTTTATTTTTAAAATAATTGTAATTCATTTCACACTCATTAGTAAAACTTTTAATATGAGTGGTTAAGAGGTTGTGTACATGGAACTTGTTAAACAATAATGTCCTACTATTTTAAGAAAATGTAAGTGAAACACAATGCTTAAGATGCATTGAAATGAGGAATTTATAGAAGTAGCTTTTGTGTAGAAGAGTATATAAGTAAGGGTGTAATGAGTTAAGGAACATTTTTAGAAGTTAGCTGAAAAAGATTAAGAATTTTTGTAAATTAATAATTGACCAATTTTTAATAATTTGATTTTTATATCTGCTGGGTCTATACGGTGCTCTCCCAGTTATATTAATGATTTACAGAAGAATTATTTAACCATTTTGTACTGTATTTCTATATTGTGAATACTGAAAAGCTTCCATTGGTGAGGGCATCCATACCTTGGAGGAGTTCCCAGTTGGATCTCACTGCTACTTGAACAAACCATTCCATCCCTCACAGTATGGTTAAAATATAACCTTCATTTTTTGATTATGTGCACATTAAAATGTGTCCAATTTGTGAAAATCTGTAACCGTATTGCGTACATTTAAAAGAGTACTGGTAGTGTGCATCCACTCCTCAAAGGACACCAGATTATACTGCTTGGTTGACACTTTTGCTGGTGTTTCTTTTTAGCTGTAACTACCTTAGAGTGTAAACTTATCAACAATAAGATTTATTAAGGAAAACAAGTTGAATGCAGATGTTATGTTTTGAATTTAGATAATTTTTACCCAGTTCGAAGGCAGTTGCCCATGATGACGTCCAGCATATTTTAAGGGGGGAAAACCCGGGTCTATATTAATTTATTTTTTTTAATATCTAGTATGTTGAGTAAGCCACAGAGAAATTATTCCATTAATCTCTTAACTCTGATTTTCAGTATGTATTTTGAAACAGTAGAGAATAAATGATTAATTAGCAAAAAAAAAAAAAAACAGCCATCTTTAATACAAAGATAAACATAGGTTGTGGTAGTGTGAAAAACCCGGGAAGTTTTTTTGTTAAAATTGTAGTAGTATACTGAAGATATTTGCTAGTACTGTATTAGAGAAAAGTGGTCAGGCAGGAAAACAAAAGAGAAGTTTATAGTCTGTGCAGGAAGTTATGACACTGGATGCAGGACAAACTTTTGAGCATTGAAAACTTACGCAAAAAAAATGGTTGGAGTCTAGATTTTCTAGACATCTTGGGAAAAAATTGCACACTTGGCCTGGCCCATGGCTGGGCTCTGGTTGTAGAAAACTCTCAAAACTCGTCAAAAGTTTTTAATTGCAAGTGGAGCCATGCAGCTTCAAGAGTGGGCTAAATGCTTTGGGTCAAACTTTTGTATTGTGTTCATGAAGCTTAGATATGGGGATATTGGATCAAATCAAATTCAAATTTTATTTCTTTGCTAAGGTTACAATGTGTTTACATTTCATGACTTGATTTTTACAAAGAAAGCCTCTTTTATGCCGAGGCAATTCGGGCAGACTTAACCTAATAATTCAAGACTACTTAAGTCTAAACAGGGTGAAGAGTGATAATTACAAATATTGAATATTTTACGCTATTATTCCCCTTTAAAAGGGGGGGTCCTTGGCGTGGTGAAGAGGCTCTTGGTCTGAGGAATTAGAACTATCGGTCTTCTTCCTCAGACCGAACCTAATTACCCCCCAATCTCCCCTCCCCTATCCCATCCTCCCCCCCCTCCCCCCTTTTTTCCCTTTTCCCCCCTCCTCCTCCCCCACTCCCCCCTTTTGGGCCCTTCCTCTTTTTGTCCTTTGGGATTTCTCCCACAGGCACGTAGTTCCTAGGTAGAGGAAAGGACCACCGGGGTCGATCCCATTCCGTTGAGGTTTCTTGGCGGGGTGGCGTAGTTTGCCGTGGATCTGGATTGGCTAGGGATGTCCCCATCCCTCCGGGATCCCGGAGTAGCTTTGGGTGTCTTTTGGGCAGGGTGTATCTCTGGAAGCCACCTTTCGGATTCCGGGGGTGGTGGCTGAAGGAGGTATGCTTTTTGGCGGATATCCGGCCGCCCTCTCTTTTGTCCACCGAGGTAGCTCGGCAGATGTGAGGTTGCTATCCCAGATTGCTGGTTTACTGGCATGAAGGGTAGGGTATGGCACGGGGTTTCCCTGCTGCATCTGCGCTACTAGCGGTGTCGAGTCCCCCTTGGGCGCGGAGGGAGATTTCTGGCCCTTTCATTCCTCCTAGGAACTATCCCCCCCCGGTCCCCCTTTTTTTTCTTTTTTTATTTTTATTTTCTTTTTCTTTCTTTTTTTTTCTTAAAAACAAAAAGAAAGAAGTAAAATCAACCATGGCAGCCCTATCCATGAACCTTTTACCCCCGGGCCCCTTCTTGATACCGCACCCCGTTCTGACCCCGCCTCGTCTTTGGACCACTCTTCAGACATTCCTCATGCCTCTGTACCTATTGCCGGTGCTGTTTCCTCACCTGCTTCAGGTACTGAGGCCTCGACTGACTCCTTCGATTTATCAGACCTTCGCTCTCCTCTGACTATGCTTTTCCCGGGCCTCTCCCTCTACGGTGCGGCAATTTTCAAATCGCCGACCCGTTCCACGTCGGACCAACTCTGGTCCCACGCCAAAAGTCAACGACAATTACCTGCTGATGATTTCTTCTCCACCTTCACCTTCTCGTTCTTCTCAGAAAAGATCGAACGTCCTTCACTACCTTTCCCCGCTCAGTTTCAGACTGAACATGGACTAAATTCTTCACTTTACGCCAACTTCCTCTACTGCCTATCTTTCTGACCATAGTATTGGCAAGGCACTCCTACGCCATGTTGGTAAAGATATTTCTTTTCATGCTCTTTAAAAGCGGTACGCGCATCATTACCGTACAGAATGCTACCCAGGCTCGTGAGCTCTCTCGTCTTTCCCATATAGATACTGTTCCTGTCACCCTGAAAAACATCATTCCCTCAATTCTTGTAGTGGTACCGTTATTCTGCCCCATACCATAGTT
Source organism: Cherax quadricarinatus (assembly GCF_026875155.1). Lineage (NCBI taxonomy): Eukaryota > Metazoa > Arthropoda > Malacostraca > Decapoda > Parastacidae > Cherax > Cherax quadricarinatus. The sequence continues at coordinate 33,543 of NW_026507440.1, forward strand.
CAACAAAATTCCAGACATGTGGCACCGACATTCTAGAAACAGCTGGAACTCCAAGATCTCCCAATCCTCAAGGTTTGACACTTACGTTCTTCCTGCCCGTGGGCGGAGACGATACCCTAGCAATGTGGCTCGTTTAACTTTTGACAGCCGAGAACTCCCATCCTCAGTTTATATAGCAGGACATCGGTTACAAGTTCGAAAGGTGATCCCTACACCACAACAGTGTAGGAAATTGCTGGCGATTGGCATCCAGCGAAATATTGCAGATCTAAACGCCGAATGCCCAGTCTGTGGTGCCGATGACCATTCTAATACGTCTTGCAATCGATCTCCCTCTTGCCTTAACTGTCATGAGGCTCACCCTTCGTACTCTCGCCGTTGTCAGGTCTATTTAAAAAGAGCGGGAAATCCGTCACCTCAAAGAGACAGAAAGGTCTCCCTTATGCCAGGGGAGTTTCTCATCTCCCGCCTCCAAGGGAGACTCCCACGTGTTTCTTTTTCCCGTGTTTCAAAACGTCCCCCCCCTTCGGTATCCCATCTTCTACACCCACCTCTGTGGTTACCCTCTCCGATAATCACTCCTGTATCTAATCCTTTGCTGTCCTCGGCTCAGACGTCCCTACTTCAACGCCTCAGTCTAATCTCCGCTTCTTCGAGTTCTCTCTTACAAGCCTCAGTATCGACGAGACCTCGTACGACACCTCTTCCCCAAACGTCCCTCTACTTCAAAAGTCAAAAAAGGTCCGGTAACACCTCCTACCCATCTTCCACCTCCTCATTTTACCCTCCCTGTCTCTGTCCCTAGTTCTTCCCCTCTCACTGGCTCAGTTACAAGTGCAGAGTTCACCCTCCTCCTCGTAATGTACCTTCCTCCCCTGTCCCTCCCAAGTTTCCCTTCCCCTTCTGCCACCCCCCAGGTTCCTGTCTCTTCTGTCCCCTGCCACGCTTCTCCAGTTCCCTCCACCCTTTCGCCCCCCCCTACCTTGGTACAGTCCAATACAGTTCCAATCTTTACTCATCCTCCCCCTACCTTCCCAATATTGTCTCCCATACGACATCTCTGAATTCTGAAACACTTGAAGGGCAATCTCTGAATATATTGCAGAGACCAAACCATCAATGGACACTGATCCACCTTCCGCTCTTTCTCTCTCCTCTGCTCCATCTGCGCAACTCCTTTCTTCACAGCGCACCGTTCCTTCGCTGCTTGAACATTTTCCACTGCCTCCGCATGTGGACTTTTCTAACCCTCCTAGTCCGTAGGAACCCTTACCTGCGGATTTCAAGTATCTTTATCATTGCCATTCATGGCCCTTTTTTAACAGTGGAATATACGTGGCCTCAGGGGTAATGGGGGTGAGCTTCAGATGTTACTCTCCCAGTTTGCCCCTGTTGGTGTTTGCTTACAGGAACCAAAATTACACTCTGCTGTTATTTCTCACATCTCAGGTCGAAACTTGATTATGGTGACCAGATCTATTCAGCGGCATCTCCTGCTACTCTCTCTAGCCTAACCCCATTCATCACCAAGGATTACGTTTATGCCTTGGTGCTTTTCGCTCTTCCCCTGTCGAAAGCCTCTATGCAGAAGCGAACGTTCCATCCTTATCCGATCGCCGTGATGCCCATTGCTGCGCTACTATGTACGCTCTCATGATCTCCGCAATCCTTCCATTTATAGAATGTCACTGATATAGTAGACATTCTTTATTTGTTCGCCGCCCCTGCTTACTCCGTCCCTTCTCTCTTCGCCTTCATTCGCTCTTGTCTTCTCTTCAACTACCACCTTTCTATGTACATGTAGCATCACACTTTTCCCTACCCCCCTGGGAAGTTCCAGCTGTTCGAGTCTGTTCTTTCTCCCTCCCTTGCTCGAAAGCCCAACTGTCTACGGTCGCTTCCCGCTCTCTTTTTCTTGACCACTTTCACTCTCATTCTCATGCCATTGCTGTGTACACAGATGGCTCTAAGTCTTCTGACGGCGTAGGATTCGCAGCATGTTTCCGACAGCGTCGTACAAGGGCATTTACTATCTTCAGCTAGTATTTTTTACTGCTGAATTATATGCCATCCTTACAGCACTTATCCGTATTGCATCTATGCCTGTGTCATCATTTGTGGTTGTCTCAGACTCCCTTAGTGCTTTACAGGCTATACAAAATTTGATACACCTCACCCCTTAGTCCTCCGTATCCAACTTTGGCTACGCCGCATCTTTACTAAGCATAAAGATATTGTTTTTTGTTGGGTCCCTGGTCATGTTGACGTACAGGGCAATGAACAGGCAGACACTGCTGCGCGGATCAGCAGTACATGACCTACCAGTTTCTTATAGAGGTATTCCATGTACGGACTATTTTGCTGTAATATCTTCCCACCTTCACACCCGTTGGCAACAACGTTGGTCTACTATGCTCGGCAACAAACTTCAGTCTATTAAACCGAGTATAGGTTACTGGCCGTCTTCTTATCACCAGTGTCGAGGTTGGGAGACTACTCTCCCCCGTCTTCGCATTGGCCATACTCGTCTTACTCATGGATATCTCATGGAGGGGCGTCTTGCTCCTCTCTGTGAGAATTGCCAAGCTCCATTATCAGTCAGCCACATTCTGTTGGACTGCCCACTTTATCAACGAGCACGCAGAATTTACCTCTGTCGTCGTCTTCGCCCCGCTGCTCTCTCTTTACCTTCCCTTCTCGCTGATGGACCCACCTTTCATCCGGACTCTCTCATTGACTTTTGAAAAACGACTGACTTACTCCAAAAATTTTGATACTTTCAGCCCTTTCTACTTGTATCTCTTGCTACCCTCTACCCCCGTACTATCCCCTGCCCCGCTGTTTTCTGTACCCTGCTGATCATCCCCACCTCCTTCTGCCATCCAATTCCCTTGCTTCCTTCCCTACCCTGCAGCGCTGTATAGCCCTTGTGGCTTAGCGCTTCTTTTTGATTATAATAATAATAATTACGCTATTATTAATATGAGGTAGTATAGTTTATGATACAAACATACATTTTCAAGTTTGTAATTAAGTTTGCTCTATTATTAATATGATGTAGTACAATTAATGATACAGACATACAGTTTTAAGTTTGTTATTAATAATGGCTTAATAGTTAAGGCATAATAAAATATTTGGGAGAGTTGCTTTAAATTTGGTTAGAGTTTAGCATAGTGTGTGTATGGTTGTTATTGAAAGATGAGATGATTTTTGAGTATAGTCCTAAATTGATTAATGGGCAGGGGACCTCTTGCTGCTTTGGGCAGAGAGTTCCAGATCTTCAGGCCCTACATGTACATTGCATTTTTGCGAGACGGACATGAGGGATGCTTAAAAGCGTTTTGTGCCTCGTGTTATGCCTGTGTGTTTCTGTTGAAGCTGTCTAGGAGAAGTTTAAGTGGAGGGTTGTTACTGGAATCTGATATTCTGTATATATACAAAGGCACAATAATAAGTGTGTATATTTTGTATATTAAGCAAGTTCAAGTTTTTGAAGAGTGGTGGGATGTGTTGTCTGGTGCAGGAGTTTGTGATCATCTGCACCACTGCCTTTTGTGGGTTATTAAAGGTTTGAAGTGATTGGCCATGGTAGATTCCCAAGCGCAAATACCATAGGTGAGGTATTATATCTTGGGAAGGTAGCCTTTCCAAGATACGATACATAGTATTGTATCTTGGAAAGGATACCTACTGTTTTGGAAACTTTCTTAGCTATATGCTAGTGTGGGTCTGAAATTTTAGATTACAGTCAAGGTGGAGACCTAGAAATTTGCCCTCAGTGTGTCTTGTAATGGGTGAACCATTTATTGATATGTTTAGCTGGATATTTAATGCTCTGTTTCCAAATAGCATAAAGTAGGTTTTATCTATATTGAGAGTAATTTTGTTGGTCATCATCCAGTTTGATGTTTTATGTTGCTCACTGTTTACAGTGTCACCAAGTATAGCTGTGCTTTGGCGGGAGAAGACGCAAGTGGGGTCATCTGTGATAGAACTGGTTTAAGGAGTCGCGATGCATTTGGGAGGTCATTGATGTAAATAAGAAAGAGTAGAGGACCTAGGACACTTCCCTGTGGCACTCCAACAACTACAGGCTGTGTATTGGAGATCACACCATTTGTGTATAAAATAATGGTGTCTACCACTAAGATAAGATTTTAGGTAATTGAAAAGTGTGTCCTCTGACCCAGTAATGCTCTAGTTTTAGGTGCAAGATATTGTGGTCTACTGTATCAAATGCTTTCCGTAGGTCTATGAAGAGCCCTAGAGGATATTCATTTTTTCAAGTGCTGTAGTATATAGTAGTTCGACCATCTGAATTATTGCATCCTTTGTGCCTTTTTGGCCTAAATCCAAACTGGCAGGGGTTCACTATTTATGGATAGGAGGTCGGAGTAGATTTATGTATTACTTTTCGAAGATTTTAGAGAGTAAATCCAATTAGATACTGGTCTGTAGTTATTTAGTTCTGTAGGATCGCCTCCTTTGAGGATTGGGTGACCCTTGCTGTCTTGAGTACGGATGGGAATGTTGAAAATTCAACAGATTTGTTAAATAGTGTTGCAATAATGGGGGACAGCTGCTTTTTTATACATGATGGGTGGCAAGTTATTTAGATCCCCTGCCTTGTTTTTTAATGATTTAATTATTAGTGAGACTTCAGTAAGATTTGTTGGTGCTATATACAGAGTATGTGGATAATTACTAGTGAGGTAGTCTTGTGGTTGAGTATTTTCATTTGGGATTTTGCTTGCTAGTTTTGATCCTAGAAGACATTAAGTTTCTTGGCAATGTCTGTAGGCTGTATGTATGGTTCGTCTGGTTTCGCTAAGTTAATCTATTTCTAGACAGTTTTCTCAAGCCCATAATTTCAGAGGAAGTTTTCCAGGTATTTTTCATATCACCTTTTATTTCATTAAATTTGTTAACATAATACATTTGTTTGGACTTCCATATTAGATTAGTAAGTATTGAAGTGTATTGTTTTATTATAATGTTCTTTTGTTATTAAGCCCTGTCTGAATTGTTTTTCATGTAGATGTTTTTTTTTTTTTTGATGGATTTGAGTACATGTGTACTATTTGTAAGCCAGGGGCTGCTATTTAGTCTTTCCTGAGATCTGCTTTATTTTTATTGGACAATGTCTATTATAGAGGCTATGGGTTTTGTGTAGGAATATTTTGACACATTCACCAATGTCATGGCTGTCCACTAACTCACCCAGCCAGTCAGTGTTACATAAGGCAGTAATTAAAAATTTTTTACTAATGGATAATGCATTAAAATGTTTGAAGAGAACAAAACTATCCTTTTCTAAAATAATTATTAATTGCATACACCATCATCTGAGCTTCATTGAACATAGTGCAGTGCTTTACCAAAGGCAGATGAGCCCACTCTACAACACTGATGGCCTCGCTTGTAATTGGTGTACGAAAATCCAGACTTCAACCGTCTGTTGCCACATGTTTCACTGATTGAAAGTTTGTCCTGCAGCTGGTGTCATAACTTTCCAAGTAGGCTGTGCATGTTCCTCTGTTAAAGAGCCATTCATTTGTCTTTACCTTGCAGATGCAGAATTACTAGTTGAATACTGTACCAAACTTTTAATTGACTCATTCCTCATTCTCTCCAATAATATCTTATGGACAAAAGTACATAGAAGACTTTAGACTGTTTCTACTGTGGCCATACTCTTTGACTACAAATTGCAAGTGATTTGTTGATGTATCAAGCACATTCTCAAAGAACACTATGCTTCTTGAATGTGATTTGATACATTCTCAATGAACACTGCTCCTTGAGAATGTGATTGATAAATTCTCAAGGAATACTTTGTTCTTTGAGAATATGAATGATACATTCTCAGTACTTCCTTTGGGACTGAACATACACAAATGCTTTCAATTTTTTTTTTTTTTTCCTGTATTAAAATGCATGCATGTTTTTTTTTTATTATGGAATTTTGTTAAAATTTGGGGCCCCCCCCTTTTTTTCCCAAAACCCGGGTTTTTTAAACCCCCCCAAATTTTCCTTTTTGGGTTTTTTTTTTCCCCCCCTTTTTAAATTTTCCCAAAAAAATTTTTTTCCCCAAAAAACCCCCCCCGGTTTTTTAAAATTTTTTTTTCCCAAAAAAAATAAAAAAATTTTTTTAAAAAAAAAAATTTTTTTATTTTTTTTAAAATTTCTTTTTTTTTTAAAAAAAAATTTTCCCCCAAAAAAAATTTTTTTTTTTTTAAATTTACTAAAAAAAAATTTTAATTTTTAAACCCCTTTTTTTTGGGAAACCAAAAACCCCCTTTTTTTTTGGGGGGCCCCCTTCCCAAAATTTTTTTTAAAACCCCAAATTTTTGGCCCCTTTTAAAATTTTTACAAGGGAAATTAAAAATTTTGGGAAAAAAATTTTTTCCCCCAAAAAAAAAAACCCCCCCCCCCCCGGGGGGAAAAAACCCCTTTTCCCCTTTCTCCCCCCCCCCTTTTTAAAATTTTAAAAAAAAAAAAAAACCCCCCCCCCCCCCGGAAAAAACCCCCCACCGGGGAAATTTAAAAAAGGGTGAAACCCCTTTTAAAAAAAACCCCCAAAAAAAAAAAACCCCAAAAATTTTCCCCCCCCAAAACCCCCTTTCCCCCCCCCCCCCCCCCCCCCCCCCAAAAAAAAACCCCCCCCTTCCCCCCCAAAAAAAAAAAAATTTTTTTCCCCCTTTCCAAAAAAAAATTTTTTAATTTTTTTTCCCCCAAAAAAAATTTTAAATTTTTAAAAAATTTTTAAAATTTTTTTTTTAAAAATTTTAAAAAAATTTTGGGGGTTAAAAAAAATTTTTTAAATTTTTTTTTTTTTTTTCCCCCCCAAATTTTTTTTTTTTTTTTTAAAAAAATTTTTTTTTCCCCCCCAAATTTTTTTTTCCCCCCTTTTTTTCCCCCCTTTTTTAAAAAAAGAAAAAAATTTCCTTTTTTTTAAAAAAAAAAAAAAAAAAACCCCCCCCCCCCCCCGGGAAACCCCCCCCCCAAAAAAAACCCCAAAAAATTTTTAAAAAAAAAAATTTTTTTTTTTTTTTCCCCCCCCCTTCCCCCCCCCCAAGGGTTCCCCCCCCTTTTTTTTTAAAAAACCCCCGGGTTTTTTTTTCCCCCCCAAATTTCCCCCCAAAACCCCCCCCAAAAAAAAAAAAAATTTTTTTTTTTTTTTTCCCCCCCCCCCCTTTTTTTTTCCCCCCCCCCTTTTTAAAAAAAATTTTTCCCCAAAACTTTCCCCCCCCAAAAAACCCCCCCCAAAAAAAAATTTTAACCAAAAAAAACCCCCCCCAAAATTTCCCCTTTCCCCCCTTTCCGGGACCCCCCCCCCCCCCCCCCCCAAAAATTTTCCCCCCCCCCAAAAAAAAAAAAAATTTTTCCCCCCCCCCAAAAAACCCCCCGCCCCCCCCAACCCCCCCCCCCCCCCCCCCCCCTTTTCCCCAACCCCCTCCCCCCCCCCCCCCCAAAAAAAAAAAAAAACCCCCCAAAAAAATTTTTTTTCCCCCCCCCAACCCCCAAAACCCCAAAACCCCCCCCCTTCCCCCCGGAATAAAAAACCCCCCCCCAAAAACCCCCCCCAAAAATAAAAACCCCCCCCCCAAAAAAACCCCCCCCTCCCCCCCCCCAAAACCCCCCTTCCCCCCCCCCCCAAAAAAAATTTAAAGGGGAAAAAAAAAACCCCCCCCCCCCCCCCCAAAAAAACCCGGTTTTTTCCCCCCCCCCCCAAAAACCCTTTTTTCCCCCTTTAAAAACCCACCCCTTTTTTTTAAAAAATTTTTTCCCCCCCAAACTTAAATTTTTTTTTTTCCCCCCAAAAAAATTTTTAAAACCCCAAACCTTTTTTTTTTAAAAAAACCTTTTTTCCCTTTTTTTTTTTTTTTTCCCCCTCCAAACCCAAAAAAACCCCCCCCCCCAAAAAAAAAAAATTTTAAACCTGGGGCCCCGGGGAAATTTAACTTTTTTCCCCCTTTCCCTTTTAAACCCCCCCCAAAACCCTTTTTTTTTTAAAAAAACCCCTTTTAAAAAAAAAAACCCCCCCCCTTTTTTTCCCAACCAAATTTCCCCAAAAAAACCCCTTTTTCCTTAAACCCCTTTTTTTCCCCCCCAAAAAAAAAAACCCCCAAAAAAATTTTTTCCCAAAATTAAATTTTTTAAACCCCCCCCTTTTCCCCCCCAACCCCCCCCCAAAAAACCCCCCGGGGGGGGTTTTTTTTTTTAAAAACCCCCTTTCCCCCCCCCCCCCCCCCTTTTCCCCCAAAAACCCCCCCCCCCAAAAAATTTTTTTTTTTTTTTAAAAAAAACCCCCCCCTTTTAAAAAAACCCCCTTAAACCCCCCCCCCCCCTTTCCCAAAAAAAAAAAAAAACCCCCCAACCCTAAAACCCCCCCTTTAAATAAAAATTTTTTAAAACAAAAAAAAAAACCCCCCCCCCCCTTTTTAAACCTTTTTTTTTTCCCCCCCCCTTTTTTTTTTTTTTTAACCCCCCCCCCCCAAACCCCCCCCTTTCCCCAAAACCTTTAAATTTTTTTTTTCCTTTTTTAAACCCCAAAATTTTTTTTTTTTAAAAAAATTTTTTTTTCCCCAAAATTTTTTCCCAATTTTTTAAAAATTTTTTTTTTAAAAAAAACCCCCTTTTTTAAAGGGCCCCCCCAAAAAATTTTTAAACTTTTTTCATTTTTTTTTTTTTTTTTTTTAAAAATTTTTTTAATTTTTTTAAAAAATTTTTTTTTTTTAAAAAAAAAATTTTTAAAAAAAAAAAAAAAAACCCCCCCAAAAACCCCAAAAAAAAAAAAAAAATTAAAAACCCGGGGGGAAAAAAAATTTTAAAAATTTTCCAAAATTTTTTTAAATTTTTTTTTTGGGGGGGGGGGGGCCCCGGCCCCAAAAGGGGTGTTTTTTTAAAAAAAAGGGGTAAAAAAATTTAAAAAAATTTTTTTTTTTAAAAAATTTTGGTTTTTTTTTAAAAAATTTTTTTAAAAAAAAATTTTTTGTAAAAAAAAAAAAATTTTTTTAAAAAACCCCAATTTTAAAATTTTTCCTTTAAATTTAATTTTTTTGGGGAAAAGGGGGTTTCCCCCCAAAATTTGGGGTTTTAATTTTTTTTTTTTTTTTTTTTTAAAAAAAAAGGGAAAAAAAAAATAAAAAAAAAAAAAAAATTAAAAAATTTTCCTTTTTTTTTAAAAAAATTTTCCCTTTTTAAAGTTTTTTTGGAAAAAAATTTCCAAAAAAAAAGGAAAAAAAAAAAAAAAAATTTTTTTGGGGGGTTAAAAAAAAAAAAAATTTTTTTTTTGAAAAATTGGGGGGGGTTTTTTTTTTTTTTTTAAAAAAATTTTTTTTTAAAAAAAATTTTTAAAAAATTTTTTTTTTTTGGGGAATTTCAAATTTTTTTTTAATTTTAAAAAAAAAAAATTTTTTTAAAAAAAATTTTTTGGGTAAAAATTTTAAAATTTTAAATTTTTTTTTAAAAGGGGGGTTTTTTTGGAAAATTTTTTTTGCCATTTTAAATTTTGTGTATGAGTGATTTAGTGTTGTGTAAAAAACTGTTGGGAAATATTATGCAGACACCCCAAACAAAACTGCCCAAGGGTTTAAAAACTTCTGCTTGTGCACACAATGTGAGAACATAAAAAATATACAACTGCTTAAAATTGCAAAAACAAAAAAAAGCCCCCCCTTTCTAAACCTTTGGGTGAAATAAAACTTTTAAATAATTTTTTAAAAAACCCAAAGTTCCTTGGACTTATGCTATAATTTTTAAGGGAAAATTTAAAGCAAAATTTTGGGGATAAAAGGAGGGCTCTAACCCTTTGCACGGCCTATGTGATTTTGTGTTTTAAAGGGTTTCAAGCTCATGCAGGTTGGATTTTTTAAAACTTTTTTTTAAAATGTGGCTGGGGGGCATTTCATGGGTTTTTTGCAAACATGCATATTGCTGGGACAGCGGGGGTATGGGAAAACCTTTCGTATATTAGTGGCGGCAAAACTGATGCCAAAAAATCCAACTACAGTACTAAAATAGCCACATTGGGGGGGAAAATGGCAGTAAATTTCAAGTAATGGTAAATTAAAGAAGGAGGAGCTGACAGATCATGCTGGTCTAAATTTTGGTTTTCATAAAGCAAATTTAAATGGGTGAACAACGGGAATAGTAGGGCCCCGGGGGCAAGGGGGCATGATTGAATCTAAAGATGCCCAATGTGTCCAAAAGGAAACAAGAAAAAACTTTTCAGTCTGTGAGTGGTAGGGAAAAATGTAAAAATATAAAATTATCTGGATGGGGGCATACGAGGGGAAAAATAGTGTGACTGGGTTTTCGAAATGGATTTTTGGGGTCAGGAGTGAAAACAAATTTTACAAACGGTGATTAGGTGAATGCAATGGGAATTTTTGATTTAATTTAAAGCCAGTGTGGAAACCCTTTCCAAAAAAATCACAAAGGGAAAACAAAAGAAACTACAGAGGAGTGAAAAGATTTTGGTTTCCTGAAAATTTTGGGGAAATAAGCACTGATGAAAGAATCCAAAAAGTGGGGCCTTATTTTTGCAGAGAAGCAAAGGGAAATATGATCAAAAAAAGCAGTTTCTGGGCAAAAGACAAGGGCAGTCAAGGATTGGGTTTTTGGAACTTAAAAACTATAAAATACTGACAAAATGTATTAGATACTTTTAGTAGCATGGGAACTTATTTTTTTGGGGCAAAAATTTGCTTTGGGGCTCCAAAAGAAATGTTTCTTAGTTTTTTATATTATTAAAAATTTCCTTTAATCTAGTAGGTTACTAGGAAAATAATAAAAATAAGAAGGCATGGTTTTGAAATTAAAACCCACATGAGCTACAGGGAAAATTTCTTGATAACATTTGGGGGAAAAAGGGGGAATGAAGTTTAAAAATGATTTAAAAAAGAAGTGAACTGTTTACAGGATTAAAAAAAATAGTATAACTTTCGTTTCACCCTTCTGTTTTTGAAACAAATAGGTCCCTGACAATGTTCCCCAATGTATGTTTGACTAAATTGGGATATGCAGCAGTAGTTTTAAAGTCGCACCCAAAAGGTAAATGGGGTAGCTCCTTTAAAAAAGTAGGGGACAATCCAGAAAATGGTCCCAGAGCTAAAAAAAAAAAAAAAAAAAAAAAAAAAAATTGTGTTAAAAAAAAAATTGAAATACTGTACTAATATGTCTTTAGGGTAAAAATAAAACCAAAATATGAGATCACATACAAGCATGCAGAAAGCAAAACAAGACCCGCTTTTTCTCCACGGGAAAAATTTTTTTGAAAAAATGTAAAGGACTGCAAAAAATTGCTGGGGATTGGGAAGGGGCAGTGGAAGATGTGCTCATACACTTTTTTGTAGGCTAAGCCCCTGTTTGGGGGGAATACTGGGGAAATATGAAAATGTTCACCCAAGCAAAACTGATGGGTGGCTAAAGGGAAAAAAATTTTGGTTGCCTACTTGCAGTTTTTGGGGTTTTTGGTTGCCCACTTGCAGTATTGGGTTATGCCCCGTCCACCACTTGGGGTTAAAAATGATGATAAAAAATATAAAAAAATTTTTAGTATCCCTACGTTTTATTTTTAATATTAAAAAAAAGTTATTATAAATTTTAAAAATAATAATGATAAAATTTTAGTGTTATAAATCATTTTAATAATAATTATAATAAATTCTAATAACATTAACATTATTAAATTTTTTATTTATCTATGTGGGTTTACCCTG
>NW_026507441.1:0-36525 GCF_026875155.1 Cherax quadricarinatus
CAATTCATTTTTCTTGTGTCATTGTGTAGGCCCCATCTTTTTTTAAGTAGGGGCCCAATACGGGACGTTGTTCTCGACTTTGATCTGGCATAGGAGAAGAAATACTTTGGGTTTCTTTCAATTTCATTTATGGTTTTTAGTTCTTCCCGAAATTTCCCGGGACTCCTATAAGTTTTCCTTTTTAGCTTAAGTTCGATGCTTGTATTTCTCTGACCAGTGTCTCCCTACGCATTTCAGATTATTGACCTCTTTTAGCCGCTCTGTTACTCTTTTCCGTTGCCTGTAAAGGGAGCGCCTGTCTCTTTCTATTTCCATCTACTCTCTCCTTTTTCTTAGAGGAATAAGCCTTGTGCATACATCGAGTCCCAACCCAAAGTTAATCTGTTCTAGGCATAATTTTGGGGTCTGTGTTCCCTTAGTATATCTTCCCAGCTTACATCGGTTAGGCTTGGTTTACTTGGTCCCGCTTTATGTTTTTGTTATTGAAGTTGAATTGGTGAATGCTCCCTCGTGACTAGTCTCATTATGTCGGTCTGGGGCTCCACGCATACATGTCTGAACCTCAATTTTTTTGTGATCGGGAGTATATTGTTTTTGATATGGTGACGTTTCTTATCAGATCATCATTGTTAGTGAAGATGAGGTCTAGTGTATTCTACGTCCAGTTTACCTGGAGTTTACCTGGAGAGAGTTCCGGGGTCAACGCCCCCGCGGCCCGGTCTGAGACCAGGCCTACTGGTGGATCAGAGCCTGATCAACCAGGCTGTTGCTGCTGGCTGCATGCAAACCAACATACGAGCCACACCCCGGCTGATCCGGAACTGACTTTAGGTGCTTGTCCAGTGCCAGCTTGAAGACTGCCGGGGGTCTGTTGGTAATCCCCTTATGTGTGCTGGGAGGCAGTTGAACAGTCTCGGGCCCTGACACTTATTGTTGGTCTCTTAACGTGCTGTGACACCCTGCTTTTCATTGGGGGGATGGTGCACGTCTGCCAAGTCTTTTGCTTTCGTAATGAGTGATTTTCGTGTGCAAGTTCGTACTAGTCCCTCTGGGATTTTCCAGGTGGTATATAGTCATGTATCTCTCCCTCCGGGCGTTCCAGGGAATACAGGTTTAGGAACCTCAAGCACTCCCAATAATTGAGGTTTTTATCTCCGTTATGCGCGCCTTGAAAGTTCTCTGTACATTTTCTAGGTCGGCAATTTCACCTGCCTTAAAAGGTGCTGTTAGTGTGCAGCAATATTCCAGCCTAGATAGAACAAGTGACCTGAAGAGTGTCATCATGGGTTTGGGGCCTCCCTAGTTTTGAAGGTTTTCATTATCCATCCTGTCATTTTTCTAGCAGATGCGATTGATACAAAGTATGGTCCCTTTAAGGTGAGATCCTCCGACATGATCACTCCAGGTCTTTGACGTTGGTGTTTTGCCTCATTTTTGTGGCCAGAATTTGTTTTGTACTCTAATGAAGATTTAATTTTTTTCGTGTTTACCATATCTGAGTAATTGAAATTTCTCATCGTTGAACTTTATATTGTTTTCTGCAGCCCCCTGAAAGATTTGGTTGATGTCTGCCTGGAGCCTTGCAGTGTCTGTCATGCAGATTCGGGTGCCATCTGCAAAGGAAGACACGGTGCTGTGGCTGACATCCCTTGTCTATGTCGGTATGAGGATGTGGAACAAGATGGGCGGCGAGTACTGTGCCTTGTGGAACAGAGCTTTTCACCGTAGCTGCCTCGGACTTTACTCTGTGGACGACTACTCTCTGTGTTCCCGTTAGTGAGGAAATTATAGATCCATCGACCGACTTTTCCTGTTATTCCTTTAGCACGCATTTGTGCGCTATTACGCCATGGTCACACTCGTCGAAGGCTTGGGAAAAGTCTGTATATATTACATTGCATTCTTTTTGTCTTCTAGTGCATTTAGGACCTTGTCGTAGTGATCAATAGTTGAGACAGAAGGGAGCGACCTGTTCTAAACCCATGTTCCCTGGGGTTTTGTAATGAGGGTTTCTAGATGGGTGGTGATCTTGCTTCTTAGGACCCTTTCAAAGATTTTTTTTGATATGGGATGTTAGTTTCTATTGGGTTTTTTCTGTAGTTCTTTGCTGTTGCTTTACTGACCCTTTGTGGAGTGGGCTAGTCTGTTGTTTTTAGTAACTGTGGCACGACCCCGTGTCCATGCTCCCTTCATAGGATGGAAAAGGCTCGTCGATAGGGGCGCTTCTTGCAGTTTCTTGATGAAAACACGGAGTTCAATGGTCTGGCATGGGAAGAGTGGCAGGGGTGTCATTATCGCTGTTCGAAGTCTTTTGGCGTCAGGATAACTTCGGCTAGGCTTGTGTTAATACATATTTTGTGGCCTCTCTCATAAAAAAGTTCATTTTGATCTTCGATTCTTCAGTCTGGTTAGCGGCTTGATAATGCTGTGTCATATGGGACTTGAGTAGCTCACTCATATTTCTTGCTGTCATCTGTGTAGGACCATCTTGTTTAAGTAGGGGCCCAATATGAACGTTGGTTCTCGACTTTGATTCCGGCATAGGAGAAGAAATACTTTGGGTTTCTTTCAATTTCATTTATGGTTTTAGTTCTCCCGCAATTCCTGATCTATAAGATTCCTTGAGCTTAAGTTCGATGCTTGACTATTTCTCTGACCAGTGTCTCCCTACGCATTTCAGAGATATATTTGACATCTTATGTAGCCGCCTCTGTTAATTCTGTTTCGTTGCTGTAAAGGGAGCGCCTGTCTCTGTCTATTTTCCTTCTACTCCTCCTTTTTCTTAGAGGAAGAAGCCTTGTGCATACATCGAGTGCCACCAAGTTAATCTGTTTCTAGGCATACGTTGGGGTCTGTGTTGCGTAGTATATCTTCCAGTTTACATCGGTCTAGGACTTGGTTTTACTATGTCCGCCTTTATGTTTTTGTATTGAAGTTGATTTGGGAATGCTCCCTCGTGACTAGTCTCATTATGTCGGTCTGGGGGCTCCACGCATACATGTCTGAACCTCAATTTTGTTGTGTGATTGAGTATATTGTTTTTGATATGGTGACATTTCTTATCAGATCATCAATGTTATGAGAGGAGGTCTAGTGTTTCTCCAGGGCAAGTTTACCTGGAGTTTACCTGGAAGAGATTCCGGGGGTCAACGCCCCCGCGGCCGGTCTGAGACCAGGCCTCCTGGTGGTTTCGGGGGCCTGATCAACCAGGCTGTTGTTGTGGCCTGCACTCGCAAAACCAAAATACGAGCCACAGCGGCTGATCCGGAACTGACTTTAGGTGTTGTCCAGTGCCAGCTTGAAGGGACTGCAGGGGTTCTGTTGGTATCCCCTTATGTGGGCTGGGAGGCAGTTGAAGTCTCGGGCCTGACACATATGTATGGTCTCTAAGTGCTAGAGGACACCCTGCTTTTCATTGGGGGATGGTGATCGTTCTGCCACGTCTTTTGTTCGTAAGAGGGATTTTCGTGTGCAAGGGTTCGGTACTGTCCCTCTAGGATTTTCCAGGTGTATATAATCATGTATCTCTCCCTCCTGCTTGTTCCAGGGAATACAGGTTTAGGACCTCAAGCGCTCCAATAATTGGAGGGTGTTTATCTCGTTTATGCCGCGCCCGTGAAAGGTTCTCTGTACATTTTTGGTCGGCAATTTCACCTGCCTTGAAAAGCGTGCTGTTAGTGTGCAGCAATATTCAGCCTAGATAGAACAAGTGACCTGAAGAGTGTCATCATGGGCTTGGCCTCCTAGTTTTTGGAAGGTTCTCATAATCCATCCTGTCATTTTTCAGCAGATGCGATTGATAAAATGTTATGGTCCTTGGAAGGTGAGAACCTCCGACCATGATCACTCCAGGTCTTTGGACGTGGTGTTTCGCTCTATTTGTTGGCCAGAATTTGTTTTGTACTCTGATGAGATTTATTTCCTCATGTTACAGATCTGAGTCATTGAAATTTCTCATCGTTGACTTCATATTGTTTTCTGCAGCCCACTGAAAGATTTGGGTTGATGTCTGCCTCCTGGAGGCTGCAGTGTCTGAAATGGAAGAACTGTCATGCTGATTTCGTGGTGTCCTCTGCAAAGGAAGACCATGGTGTGTGGTGACCATCCTTGTCTATGTCGGATATGAGATGAGGAACAAGATGGAGCGGGACTGTGGGGGGGGGCCTTGTGGCAACAGAGCTTTTCACGTAGCTGCCTCGGACTTTACTCTGTTGACGACTACTCTCTGTGTTCTGTTAGTGAGGAATTATGATCATCGACGAATTTTCCTGTTATTCCTTTAAGCACACATTTTGTGCGCTATTACGCCATTGGTCACACTTGTCGAAGGCTTTTGCAAGTCTGTATATTTTACATCGCATTCTTTTTGTCTTCTAGTGCATTTAGGTCCTTGTCGTAGGGGTCAATATTTGAGACGAGTTCGAGTTCTAATTGACCAGAGACTTGGGTAAGATGGGTAAGGAGAAGGATGGGTAAGGATGGAAATATTGGAAAAGGGTTGGGAAGGGGGGGAGGTGTATATAAAGGTAGTGGCCAACCACTTTGGTGTAGTTAAAAAGTGTAGTAAATTGATAAAATATATTCATTTAAGGGGTATATACTACCCTCAGAGTCACATTAGATATACATATGTATATAAGTACATGACTCTTGAATTGGTAGTAGTTATACAAGTTGCAATTTGCTTTTTTTTTTTTTTTTTTTTTTTTTTTTTTTTTTTTTTTTTTTTTTTTTTTTTTTTTTTTTTTTTTTTTTCGCGATTGCACTAGCGGATATTTATTACGACAGGAAAGGCAATAATTTTCTGGCCAGTTTATAAAAGTTCGTGACAATAGCTTCTTAATGGTGGTGTCCAACAATAGTCAAATAGCATCATTTGTACATTAGAAGTTATCTTGAAGTGTTCCCTAATTGGGGGCGCGATGGTTTTCAGTATACATAGAAGGGTTCTGGTGGTATCACATCTTCTTCTACAGGTAAGTTGCTCAAAATCAGGGTCGTGGGTAGTTCAATCTTTATGATTAAAATCGACGAACCCTCTGTGGGAGAGTCATTCTTTGGGTCCTGTGAGGCGGAGTATGATGGTGTAATTCGGTGGTGATTTATCGCTTGTATAGGATGTTCTCTATCGGGCATGTTTAGTTCTTGCATTGTATAAAGTTGTTTCTTTTTTTAGGGTGTCAAGGCGTACATTCCTATGGCAGTAATATCTTGTTGTGTGTGTAAATCTGCCATTTTAGCTCTGTCTTCTCCTGGTTTCAGTAATAAAGCGAAGTGCTTTATTCTGGACCCTTTTAACCGTTAGCATGTTGGTCTTTGTTGTTACTGACTATTGGTTACACAAGGGTATTCGCGTATCGGTCTTATTATCCTTTTATTACAGATGTTTTTGACATGTTGAGGGGCTTGACTTGATTGAATCGAAAGTGTCTGCTAAGACGGCTAAGGCCCTGTGTTGATCTTTTTAGTACATGCGTTGTTGAGTTGGAGCCGCTGTCTATTTCATATCCAGATCTTGTTAGGGTTTTTAATGGTACAGTTGTACTTGATGGAGATACCCACTTTATCTTTGATGGTTGATGCAAAACATCCTATCGTGCTAACAGGACTTGTTCAGGGATTCGTCTGTCCCTGAGACAGGACAGGAGTGACTGTTCTAAACCATGTTGCCTGGGTTGTGTAACTGATGGGTTTCTAGATGCGTGGTGATCTTGCTTCTTTAGGACCCTTTCAAAGTTTTTATGATAATGGGATGTTAGTGCCTATAGTCTGTAGTCTTTGCGTTGCTTTACTGCCCCTTAGTGGAGTGGGGCTATGTCTGTTGTATTTAGTAACTGTTCCCCATTTCTTTTATACCCCCCCCCCTCCCCCTTGGGACGACCCCCGTGTCCCATGCTCCCTCTCCATAGGATGGAAAAGGCTCGTAATAGGGGCTTCGTGCAGAGTTCTTGATGAAACACAGTGTTCCATGAGTCTCGCCCTGGGGCAGGTGCATGGGCATGTCATTTATCGCCTGTTCGAAGGTCATTTGGCGCGATCAGGATAACATCGGATAGGTGTGTTAATCAAATTTTGTGGTCTCTCATAAAAAATTATTTTGACTTCGACTCTCAGTCGGGTTTAGCGGCTTGCTAAAAACTGAGTCATATTGGGACTTGAGTAGCTCATCATTTCCTTGCGGTCATCTGTGTAGGACGATTTGTTTTACGTAGGGGCCCAGACTGGAGCTTGTTCTCGCATTTGATTTGGGCATAGGAGAAGAATACTTTGGGTTCTGTCGATTTCATTTATGGCTTTTAGTTCTTCCCGCGATTTCCTGACTCCTAAGGAATATTTTAGCTTAGTTCGATGCTTGCTATTTCTTGACTGTGTCTCCTACGCATTTCAGATATATTGTCCTCTTTTAGCGCTCTGTTATTCTTTTCCGTCGCCCTGTAAGGGAGCGCCTGTCTTCTTTCTGTTTTACAGCTACTCCTCCTTTTTCTTAGAGAATAAGCCTTGTTGCATACATCGAAGTTGCCACCGAGTTTAAATTGTTCTAGGCATAATTGGGGTCTGTGTTGCTTAGTATTATTCCAGTTATATCGGTTAGGACTTTGTTTACTTGGTCCACTTTTGTTTTTGGTTATTGAAGTTGAATTTGGTGAATGTCCCCTGATTGGGGGGGGGGGGGGTGTGATAATCTCCTTATGTCGGTCATGGGGCTGCGCATACATGATGAACCGCCAAATTTTATGGTTTTTGTGATTGGTATTTTGTTTTTGATATTTGGTGATATTTCTTATCAGCTGTTCAGCATTGTTAGTGAAGATGAGGGTCTAGTGTATTCTCCAGTTAGAGGCTCTATTATTTGCTGGTTTAAATTGAATTTTGTGCAGAGATTTAAAAGCTCGCGTGAGTGTGAGTTTCATCAGAGCTGCCTCCTCTGTGGTGTTATTACTGCAACAATAGTATTTGCTATATTCCTCCATTTTAGGTGCCTTAAGTGAAATCCCTCAGAGCAAGAGTTGGGTGCAGGAGTGGAAGGTTTTCAGACAGTGCGTAAATTTTTAACAGCTTGTCATGGAATTGCTGGGATGTTGCTGCATCCGGAGGCTTGTTTGATTATCACAATGACTAGGGTTTTGGTTCTCGTCCTTACTGCTAATACTTCCACTACATCATTTGAGGCTTTAGCAGTTCTGTGCAAAACAAGTGACTCTGAATATACAGCCACCCCCCCCCCCCTTTTGCCTGGTCACTCTGTCACATCGTAATAGGGTTGTTAACCTGGTTCCTATTTCATTGTCCAAATGATACTTTATTGGGGGTCTCAGTGTGAAGCCGCGAACAATGCCTTGGCCTTGCAGCACAGTCACGGATGAAAGGTATTTGGTTGTTTGTTGCTGGCTTTGATCCCTGTATATTTGCAATGAAGAATGTTATCGGATCTGGTGAGTATTGTTTGTTACGGGGGGGGGATTTTTTTTCCGGCATTAGTATCTGTTTCTGTGGTTTGGAGTGGAGGCCATCGACTGTGGTTCCCGACCAGGAATGACTGGATTTGGTGTACGATTTCTGCCTATTTCATGCCAGTTTTTTTTTTTTCCTTCCTGGCACTAAAAAAAAATACCTTCTTCTCCTCTTGTCATCTGTGGACTACCCAGGTTTTCCCATGGTGGTTGGATTGTTATCTTTTTGTCCCCTTTAGATTGGTATGCCTGGCAAATTTAGTTTAGCACTGTCTTTCTGTACTGAAGACGGGGTACACAGTTCAGTGGTGATGAAATAAAGCTTACAGGAAGGGAAGTTTGCCTTTTCCTTGTTGTCATGATGGGCATGGCATTCCTAGGGTGGTATAGTTGCACGTCCCATCTGTTTTTCCGATTTCCATGCCAGCAGATTTCGAGGCATGTATGTGCACAGGCGTGGTTTCCGTTTGCCTTGGGTTGCTGTGTCGGTATTCCTGTTGGTGCATGTTTCCCTGTTCGTACTTCTATCCTCTAAGCACAACCCAATGGAGCTCCCACCATTTGTTTTTGGTTATATATCCTCACTATTGCAAGTGGCGTCCTTTGTTTGGCTATTTCCTGCGGTTTTTCTTAGTTGGCAATATTGGTTTTATATATCTTTGACTACACATGTTTCCTACTTATGCTCCTGTCCTAGTGGGTCATTTATATGTATTTCCTTCTGCGTATAATTCCGATACTGGAACAAATCTCCGCACTTCACATTATGTCTCCCAGAACAGAATCTCCGCTTCACCCATTACTGTCTCCCAGGACAGCATCTCTCCAGCTTCACCATTACTGTCTCCAGGGCAGCTCCTCCGCTGCACCAATTACTGTCTCCCAGGACAGCACCTCCAGCTTCCCCATTACTGTCTCCCAGGACAGCACTATCAGCCCCCCATTTTTACTGCATACCAGGACATTCATCTCCAGCCTTACAGTTTCTGACTACATGGCCAGTATCAAGGGCAGTACCTTTTCAGCCCCGGAACTTTTAGTTTCATTGTTGTAGAAAGCTTCCAGGTTTTCTATGAAAGCAAGCTTTGATTGTTGACCTCTTTTAATACCCTGTGTGATTTTAGTCCAAGATTTATCTATTTGGGCGTAACCAAAACATTCCCTGTTTAATATGCTTGTAGCTAGTTCTTGGATAATCTGCACAATGGGGCGTGACACCATTTCACAGACCAAGCCCCCCCCCCCCTTTTTGCATGTGGAAGCCCGTTTGTTTGACTGACCACAGACTACACACGCTCATAATGATCTGAATGGTGGATTTACTGCAATTCTACTAGCACCTTCTTGAATATTTATTAAGAACTGCTCTAGAGTGGTTGCACAACGAAACCGTTAGAACCAGTCCCGGGTTCGGACCGTCAGGGTTCGGACCAGTCAAGGGTTCGGACTCGTCACGGGTTCGGACCAGTCAAGGTTCGGACCAGTCTATCTGATCTGTTCAGTGGGTCACTATTTACACATATGGTCCTTGATTTGAGCTACACATGAAGGATTCTACTGGAAATTATCTACCCGAGTATATGTGATTTGATTGATACAAAAGTATAACTTGCGTGTGAAGAGCCGGTTGTACTGCTGGCACTCTACAATGACGAACGGTCGAGCCTCGTCACCCTTGTTTATCAATCGCTGTATCTAGTTTCTCTATTTTTTTTTTCCGTTCTCCACCACAATAAATGCTATATTGTCATATGTTACGTGCAATTTTGGAGGAAGGGCGCCTTTTTCTGTCGTAATAATTGCTTCTCGTTGTGTATATTGCGACCGTTAGGTAACTACAGGTATATGAATTCACAGTAACGTCTGTACTTCAGAAAAAGAAACTAATGAAAGTCACTCCACTCCTAAGTACATTATATACTGGTTAGTTGCTATACAAACACTGTATTCTGTATTCACTGTTCACTAGATTATAGGCGGTACACTAGCAGGCCAGGAAGATTATAAAAACAGCTGACCTCGTGGTAAGTTTTGGTGACTTGGGCACACTGCCCTCTATGGCTTATCACTTCATTTACAATATTCACCTGTTTTCAAATGACATTTTGCCTTTATCATCAATCTACTAGTGGAGCCACTGTTAGCTATACATATACACTATGTATACTCAATGCTTTCAGGGAGACTTTCTTTCCTCTGACACAACGTTCAATTTTTATTATTTCTGCCACACGGGACAGGACTATGAGTCCTATGCAGTAAACTCTGTTAAGGTAGTGCACACAATTCTCCTTTTTTTATCAGTATATAATGTTTTCCGCCCCAAGATTGTTTCCAGGCGCTAGAGGGATGTATCGTATAGGCTCTACTATTTGCTGGTTTAAAAGAATTTTGTGCCAGAGATTTAAAAGCTTATTGAGGTGTGAGTTTTCATCAGAGGCAGCTCCTGGTGTTATTACTGCAAACAATATTAATATGCTATCTTCCTCCATTTGGTGCCTTAAGTTGAAATCCCCAGGAGCAAGAAGTTGGGATGCAGGATCTGGAAGATTTTCAGACAGTGGCCAAAGACATAGCAGGTGGTTGACTTTCAACTCTGCCTCAGGTTTTAAATGATTTGTTAATGGCTATGGGATTACTCCCATCACTTATCCCAGATATGTGAAGGGCTATTTTGACCCAGCCTTCTCACAACAAGAAGTATTTACCCTATTCTACATTAAAAATAAGCCTAAGTCATCCCGGCCCAGGATGCCCACTCGCATACCCAGGTTGTCAACTCCCCTCAACCGTTAAGTCTCAACACCTGAACATAACAATGCCCAGAAATTGGTTGCCTACTCTCCCGCTATTGAAGCTGATCCTGTTGAACAGGAACTTTCCCAGGCGTTAACTCACCTTGCATACTAATTTTTCCTTGGAGCCTCCACAGTCTCCCATATCTCTCACGAACTCTGCTTCCGTAACTGGGAAGTCAATACTTCAGTTTTCTGATATGATGACTCAAACGATTTCTAATGAGTCTGTTAAATATTTCCGCCTCTAGTGAAGATGAAGGCATTTTTAATACACAAGCACCTACGCCAGAGTCCTCTCCCCTTGCGAGTCCAGAGGGATAGTGTGGATACAATAATGGGACATTACTTGCAGGCGTTCAGCGCAGTACACGAGCGAAGTGCAAGAAATAATGGGGATGATTCAATTTTCCCAACTTAATGTTCAACATTTCTTTAATAACCGTTACCTTCTTGAGGTTGAACTACCATAATGTACAATCCCGATGTTATACTTTGAACGAGACAGCTGAAGAGTTGATAAACATATTTAATTCGTGGTTACTCTGCTGTGGAGAAACCGAGAGACCTTTAGTTAGTTTAGCCATCTTAGTTAATTAGGCTATACATTTAAAAATATTCATGTTGATGAAGATAACATTCTTGCTATAGAAAATGACAACGTCTCTGGACAACTAGTGAAGGAACTGGATATTTTCCCCCCGGGGACAACAATATATAGAGCCCAAATTCCTCTACATAAGGATATTAAGCAGAAATATTGCAACAATTCTAGCGGGAGATTTTAATTGCTCATCACCCTGCCCTTTTCAACTGTGGAGCTGGTATTCCACTGGGTGACTTAAACGGAAAACAACTCTTTAATATCATGACAGCTAGAAACTTGTCTTTCAAGGCCCATTCTTTAAATCGTACATTGGACCTCATCCAGGGACACCAGATATAGTACTAAACAAACGAGACTGTGACATCTTTCACTGTCGTATATCTCCTGGTGAAATTTTGGGAAATCTGACCATATCCCTGTTATAATACAACTACAAACTTCCCCATTTAGAATACCTGTACCTCCTAACCCAATCTTAACACCCTAGGATTTGACCCTTCAGGGCATTTCTGGGTGAGGATAAAATTGTGTCTTTGGGAAAAATTTCTCCCTTCCACTGCAATTGATGATGCAATCAGGCCCCTGCATAATCGAATAATTGAAGCTACTATTGCAACTTGTCAATTTAGCTTCCACAAAGATATACCAACAATATAAACCTACTAGGGAAATTAGGAACAATTTAGAATTATCAAGCAGAATGTAAAAGGCATCTTCAAACCGACAACCACCAGTAGCTACACTGCACCGTTTTAATCAAGCTTTTGTTTAAATCGAGATGGCTTTTTATAATCTCAGCTATAATTGACTCTAGTAATTTGCCTACAATTGGGTCAGACTTATTGGGCGGTAATTTGACGGTAACGACTTGTCCCTTTTTTAAAAAATTTAGGAATTACATTAGCCATCTTCCACATATCAGACACTACATCTGTTTGAAGAGAAAAATTTAAAAATATTAGTTAAGGGTTCACAGAGTTCATTTTGCATTCCTTTAAGAACCCTTGAATGAACCTCATCAGGACCGTGACTTATTTTGCTTCAGTCGGTCTATCTGCTTCACAACCATTTCATAGTGGACTGTGATGTTAAAATAATTTATCTTCTTCTGACCCACTATAGAAATTAATTACTGGAATGTTTTTTGTGTCTTCCTGTGTAAAAACCGAGAGAAAAAATTATTTAAATCGAGCACATTTCATTCTCTTTTCAGTAAGATGCCCATAGTTTTTTAAGGGGGCCTATCTTATCTCTGACTTTTGTTCTATATACCTGGAAAGAACTTTTTGGGGTTTGTTCTTTGAATCCCTAGCAACTTAATTCATAGTCCCTTTTAGCTTTTCTTATCCCTTTTTAAATGTCCTCTTAATGTTAAATTTCTGATTCATAAAAATGACACTCACCTTTTTGACAAGCCTATAAATTCCTTTCTTATGTCCTAGTAGATTTCAGCCTATTATTCATCTATTTTGGGTCATTTTTATTTGATCTAATTTCTTTATACGGAATAAACGTTCTTTGAGGGCCCCAGTATAGTGTTCAAAAACTGTCTATTGATAGCTCTCTTCGTTACCCCCGTCAACAGATGATAAGTGTTCTCTAAGCCCATCGTAATCTGCTTAGCGAAAATCTGGGACTGTTACAGAGTTATCCCTACTATCATACTTCCATTCAATGCTAAATGTAATTGATTTGTAGTCGCTAGCACCCATCTTCTGAAACTTCATCAATATTAACAAGGTTTCTTACGTACACTATCCTACAAATCAATAGCTGATCAACCACCCTCCACCCGCGCCTACATCCCACCTCGCTTACTTTATTGCCTAGTCCATATATTAGACTATTTGCCACATTAATTTCCTCATCCCCAGGACTCTCGCCAAACACATCTACCGACCTTTCCTACCTTGTTAATCCTCTCATCCCTCACCAATACAGTTTGTATCATCCACAAAACCCACATACCCCGGCGACCCTCTCGTTCATTACTAACCCCTTCCACTTGCGATACTCCACTAACTGCCCTATAGTAAGGGATCCTGGAGGCACGCAAACAATATTTGCGATAGAGGGCAACCCTGTCCACAAACCCCTTCCCATCTGAAAATGTTAACACCTAGCCTTCCATTAACCGTGTACATCTCATAGATGCTCCCTGAATACAATGATTCTCGCCCAAGATGTAATTTCCCTCCTGAATCCCTGCCAACACATGAACCATCCATAACGAATCCCTCTCTAACACTATCGTAATGCAGCTCGCCAATCCAATGCCAAAACACCCCCACCCCCCCAACTCCCGCCCTCTGCTCTATAAAACTTCTTAAGAACTCCATGCCCTTCAAACATTGTCCTACCCGGTACCCCATATTTGTCCTCTGTCAATACAGTTGCCTATCACCTTTTTTTATTCTATCCCTAATATCCATGCAAAAAACTTATAATCGCCACACTAAGCGATTTATTGCAATGCACGGTAATCCTCTACCGTAGTCTGTCCACCTTTTCGAAACTAATACCCGACAGCGGTCCTTGCTGCTCACCAACCATTTCCCCATCATCCTTCATTACATTGAGTAACCTATAACTAAAAAGCCTCTCAATACTTCCCAATTCCTAACGTAAAAATCATTTAGGCAAAACCCATCTACACCTGGAGCCTTACCTAAACTTGCACCAGACAAAGCATGCGAAATCCACTTCCCGTGACTGGACCTTCTAATAATGCTACCCTATCTATTCCATCAATCTCACATTGCACGAAACCTCCCAATTTCCTTTAAAGCCTCATCTCGAATACCCGTTTTTGTGCATATGACCTAAACCATCATCTAGATAACCACTCATACCCTCTGTCGTCACTAAAACCTGCCCCTCTCTATAACCCTTCCATCCCCACATGAACATTTAATCCCCATCATCTCCTCGCCACTCTTCTCTTACGCTATCGCCTCAACACGCAAGCAAAAGGCCCTGTCACCACCATAACACCATCTTCCAGCCCACCCAAAACTACTCGTGCGCCATCAAATCTTTCATTTGCAAATCCATGATACGCTCCTTTAACCCTCAATATCGTCCACCGGATAACTAGCACTCCCACTCTCGTAGAAGCTCTCAACTGCGCCCCTCAAGAATAAGATTTGGGAAACTAGCCCATACTCAACCTGGTTTATTTCCCCTCCCACTACGAAATAAAAATTCCTTAATACGGATTTCGCCCAACAGAGTCCCACCAACTTACCAGTTCACTATTCCCAGGCGCCTCTGCCAACAACTCCTCCCACAATGAAACAAATGACTGTCGAGACTCTTCCTTCCCTGAAACAACTTTACATTTCAACTCCAAAACCCCCTTACACCTTCTTGGCAAACACCCTCCCAACCTACATCCACCAAAACACCCCTGTGATCAGCAAAATAACTACGTTCCATTACCTCACGACTATGTATTACGACTGTCCTGGCCACATATAATCGATCGAGCCTAGCCGCATACCCACTGCTTAATAAATGTTGTGCTCCACGCCTCACCTCCCCCAACATCTGTCAATCCTTCCCTTGATAACAATTCTCCAATATTCTCAAACAATGCCTGCCCCCCTCGGTTCAACATGCTTACTTCCTTATCACACAGTTCCAGTCACCTCCTATCACAGCAACCCCCCGGCAATCACGCAAATAATATAACCAGAACATCCCTCACGAATTTATTCTTTATTCCTTACATCTCCTCTGCTGGCCCATACACACACACCCAACATCATCTGTACCTGGACCCCAATAACCTTCCACACGAATCACCCTCCCCTCTCACCCCTCACTATGCCCTGACAACCAACGGGCTAAGTTTTCTTTCACCAAAAAGGCCCACACCTCCTTTCAATCGACTGCATGCTCACATACAACATTATATCCATCCACCTTCAACTCATAACCCGGTCTATAATTGTCTTCCTGCAAGAACACAACGTCAAAAATCATGACGCACCAAATATTCCTTAACCACTCACACTTTCTATGAGACCTCAAGCATTGAATGTTCAATTCAGGCACTAAAACTCAACAAAGGGGGTTTTCCCTCTTGACCTATCACTTATACACCTGTCGTTTCATGCACCCTTTTCCCTCCCCCCCCTTCTGGCCACCCTTACCAACCCTGCCCCTGGCGCCACTGAACCCTCTGCACCATGCTTCTGCCCATGTTTTCTTCCCAGGTCGTTGGTGCGGGCGTAACAAGTCGCGGCATCAGAAAGCACTGCTGTGTGCTTTCGCGTCTAACCCTCGACCTGCATCAAGTCATCCAGCGCAGTGCCATGATGAACTTCCACCTTCCACAGATCTCACCAACTGGGCACCTTACGACACACTTCAGGCCAGCTGGCAATCACACGCCCTCCTCACTGCAGACCCATGATTCAGTTGATTGTTCGCATCGCTATTGTGCCGTGCGGACAGGCTGCGCATGGCTCCTGATACACTGGTTTACTGCGCAGTTTTCCGTTTTTGTGCATACAACATGGCGGATTCGCATTGGATGCCAGGGTGAGCAACTGTTTGTGTGGGAATTTGGGTGCGTGGCACGCTACAGAAACAACATGCATCTTGTTACTGCATGCCCATCATCAGTGAGGTATATGGGAATACCGACCGAAGAAGAATTATATGGAGTAGCAGTCAATGGTGTGTCGAAATTTTCATCAAAGTTTAAAGACGCAGGATTCTACACAGCATGTCAAAAATATCAAGAGAAGAGGCCTGGCAGTGAACACTATGAGGAAGTCTGCTTTACATGATGTGTCCAGCTATGTGAAAGTGGTGAAAGTACGAAACGTGCCTTTTGAGGCGACGGAGCATGATTGACGGCGGTTTTTATCATCTATGGGAAAATCCACTCAGCAATGATGGGGGTTGGCAAAATGGACCTTATGAGGGGCTAACCTGAGGATCATTTACGCTGAAAATGACGTTGAGGCAGTCAATTCCATCATACGTATTATGGAGGTCCTTCCGAACGCAGGTCTAACGTGTACTACTCAGGGCAGCCGGAAGACTTGCAGTTATGTGGTTCTTTTGACATATGGCGCCCAATGCTATAAAAAAGCTGGACGGAGGGAACAGGTACCATATCTTACATCAGAGGAAATGCTCTGGAGGTGTCGGAGAAGAGTAAGGCCAAACAAGATTCCTTGCCGTTGGAGTGACGAAGTGGACAGGGCTGAGGCGACTATGGCGGAAAAGTGTAACACTATCAGATTGATAAGGGAACAGACGCATCGACGTCTGATGAGGAGGTAACGGGCCAACAGGATGGCTTGCTGGGAGGAAGTACCTTAGTTCCCTTTTTGCATGACGTTGAAGAGGGACAGTGGGATGAAGGGTGTAACCTGGTGCAGGCAACTGTGCAGCAAGATCAGAGGTTAGGAATACTGTGTTGCACTAATTTAATGTGCACAGAACGTTGTGGCAGAGGTCCATTAGGGCAGAAAAGACAGGTTGACGAGGTGTGGGGGAGGGGAAGTCTCGTAAGAGAACTGCAGGAACGTCTGAGATGGATGATGTTCTTACTCCAGACAAAGAACAGGAGTAAAAATCTTGAGAAAGGATGTTATGTCATAAGGGGAAAGAGGAAGGGGTAATGTAGGGTTTAATGTTCTAGGGATAATGAGGATAGGGGGGTGAATAAGCAAGCGTCAAGAAAGATGCCATACAGCAGACGGTCTGAAGGAGGGTGTGTCTTTTTTTGCCAAAGATAGAAAGGGTAAACCACCACTTTTAAAATAATTCACGATAGTAACTGTAAAATTAAATGATTGAAGAATGAAGTGAAACGAGTATGAATGGAATGTTTTTGAGGAGATATAATGTGGATGTTGCTTTATATACAAGAACACAATTATAAGATAAGGCTGTGCTTTGGCATTAAAGGGTTATAAATTGTAGTAAGTGGTCTGTTAGGTAAAAGTGGGAGTGGCAGTGGCTTGTGAAGGAAAAATAGACCCTTACGTATTAATAAAGTGGAAGAAGACGGGGGGGGAGGTAGTGAGGGTGGATGTGAGTGGGGAGCAATCTAGATATGTTTCATTAGGGTATTATATGCCAGCAGAGAAATATAATCAAAGTAAAAGAGGATTTTGGTGAGAGACGTTTTTAGTGTATTTTTTTAAGGGGTTTACCTCCTAGTAACTGTATTGGGGGGGACTGGAACTGGGTTATAAGGGGGGGGGACGTGGAGCCAAAGGGGGGCGGTTGTGTATTAACGGTCGTTACGCATGTTTTAACAGGATGCAGGGTGAGGGACGTGGAGGGAGTGGGGGCTTGGAGAGTGATTACACTTTTGGTTATGGGGGAAGAAATTATTCAGCGAGGTTAGATAGGATTTATATAACGGAGGCAAGTTAGGTAGGAGGGGTCAAAACAGTGGACGTAGGTTTTCGATCATAGGCAGTTTTTGGTAGACTGGATTGGGAGGGAGTGGTTAAGGTATATTCAAGTTTCTGGAAGTTAAATGCGTGGTTAAGTGAGGAGTGAGGTGGTGAACGCAGAGTTTAGAGACTGGTGGAGACAATTGTGGAGGGCAAGGGAATGGGTAGGGAGTATTTTGGATGGTGGAAAATAGGCTAAACCTGGTATCGCGGGGTTTAATAAATATAAAGGAAGGAAGGGAGGAGGCGAGGTGGAGGTAACGGGTTAACAGATTTATTTGGAACAGCAGCTCAATGATGTTACGCAAGAGATGAGGGGAAGTCCTTTTGAAGAAATATCAGGGCTAAGAGGGAGACCTAAGAGACATACATAATGAAAGATTTGAATGAATTAAGGGTAAGGGCAGGTATGGATGCCGTGCTATGGGGAGATAAAAACCGTGGGTAGTGTGTTAAGAATTTCGCATTAGACTACAGGAGTCCACTATATTACTTTTTAGAGGTTAGTGACGATTTGGAAGGTTATACTAAGGGGCAAATGTTGGTGACAACTGAGGGGAATAAGTAATTATGCGGACTATTGGTGTTAAAAGTAAATGGGAAAAAAGGTAATTTGGAGATATTAAAATAAAGAAATAGGAGGGTGAAGGTCTGGGAAAGGTGGGGAGGACAAGGGGATTGGAAGGAATATTAAGTATGGAAGAAGTGAAAGAGGCAGTGTTCAATTTAAGTATGGGGAAAGCACCGGGAATTGATGGGCTTTTTCCAATGATTTTTTACAGATGCATTGGGAAACCATAAATGTTTGTTTGGTTCAGTATTGAATTGTAATGCTGAAGGAAGGGAAATTGGGAACGTCACAGAGGACGTGTGGTCGTGCTTGTAAAGAAACAAAAAGGCGAGGGGAGAACACTGACCACGTACAGGCCATATCTTTAATGTGTACGGAATTAAAGATTTTTGCGAAGATTTTAGGGACAAGATGAAGAAGGTAATAGGAGGTTTGGTAATGGTGCACAAGGTCAGTTGGAATTTCCCAGGTCGTATTATGAGGATGGACATAGTCGTAATTAGGGAATTTTGCAGGGTTTGTAAGGTGGTGGAATTTTGGGCATTGATTGGAGAATGCTTATGACGGTGTGAATAAGAGTACATGGTTGACACTTTTAAGGCTATGGGTTTTGGGAGGAATAGTAAAATGGTGAAGACCTTGTATGCAAGAGCTATCATTCAGGTGGGCAAATTAATGGTAGTTGGGTAGCGTGTTGAAAATGGAGAAAGGTTTGAGACAAGGGTGTCTATGTCTCAAATTCTGTTTGCATGTATGCAACACACCGTTTTATGGAATGTGAGGAAGTCAACAACGTACAGGAGAGGGTAATGGGTGTCACAGAGGTAGTTGGCTATGTAGATGACACAACAATACTGAATCAATGATGTCGAAGGTGCGAAAGGTGGAGAGAGTAATAGGTTTTTTTGGAGAGGCGTCAGGCATGGTGTCAACAGCTAAATCGAAATTATTAAGATAGAGATTGGGTGGGGGGTAGAATGGGTGGAGTTTGGATGGGATGTGACTGAACAGCTGAAAATTTGTGGATTATCTATATGGCAGATGAGCAAGAGGCAGACGGAGGAATTCAGAATTGGTTTGGTGGGAGAGAAAGTTGTACAACGGATTAGGACTAAGAGCGAAGGATGTTACTCTAATGCAAAGGGGCAATAATAATAAATTCCATTGGTTTATAGTAAAGTGTGGAAGAACTTGGCAGTGGTGGTATCCTTACGGGAACAGGGATAAAGGAATACAGAGAAGGTGCCTTCATTATATATGGGTTTTGGACAGCATGGCTATGTAAGAGGTGGTTATGACGAATGTGCGAAGAAGGGGAGTAGGGCTTTTGATGCAGGGCCGGAGGTCAAGGCAATGTAATGTTAAACAAAAGTACGTAGGGAGGGGGGGGTAAAAGGGTGAGGGTTGTGAGGGTAATGAGGGATGTACGACGTTGGTGGGGAGGAAAGGACTTGATGGTATGTGAGAATATGCTAAGGGTTATGTTAGTAAAGTGGGGTAAACAAGCTCAAGGTGGGAAGGTTAGTAGAGATTGAGTAGGAAACCAGAAAGGGAGAAGTGATGCAAGGGTGCGGTATACCCTTTGGTATGATTGGGGTAACGAATTTGGCATGATTTCACCAGAAACTTAGATTAATCCTAGGCTAAGGGAGTTAGTTTATAGGTTTGTAATGGGATTTTAGGCGTCAAAGCAGGCTTTGTGTGTGATGGGTTTGGTAAAGGAAGCAATGCGAACATTGTGAGGAATCGTAACAGCTTTCATGCCCGTATATTTTTGTAGGGAGTTGGGGCAAGTACGGGTGTGGCTGCTAAAGCTCAAGTTAAATGGGTGGGGGCAATGTAGAGCTCCTGCGTGCCCTAACTTTAGAGGTAAGGGGGGTGTCTGAGGTTGTAAGAGAGCCATTCTGTACATTGGACAGATTTTCTTGTTTTATTCCTGGGCTTGAAGGAAAAAAGGCGGGGGGCTTAGGGTAAGGGCAATTGCGGCAGAATTTATCGCACAGTATGCAGAAAATAAACTCATTTATGTAACAGGTGGGCAACGCGTTCCGGAGGCATGATAGAAATTTAAACGGTAAGGGACTCAGTAATTTGGCTACTTAAGTACTAAGGACCATTTTCCTTTTCTAAGAGCGAGTTAAGACCAATAATGAAGGATATGTAAATGTGGTAGGATTGTCATGAGAGTTGTATGGAGGGATGACAATGTCAGATGTGGTATAAATTGGAGAGTTTTCTGTGTGTGAATGTTTTAGTTTAACCATGTGTGAAAAGACAAAAGTCATTGTTGATCATAGTTTTTAATAAGGAACATGATCTTTGTCAGTGAGACAACTACAAGAAGGAACACTCAAAGCATGTAACACACTAATAATAATGTTCTATGTAACATTATGAGTGTGTATCTTTGTTCTATTGAATAGTGGGTTTAGTTGCTATGTGGTAAGGTGGTGGAAATGGCTATTTTTGTCACCCTCCTTTATTATATTGTTAATTTTTGAGGTGTTGTTAGTATTATGTCTTTGTATATAAAGTTTAATATACAATATTAATGAGTGTGCAAACGAATTGGTTATATACTGAGAATGCTTTGTTTAATAAGTTTCATATATAATGTAAATAAGTGTGACATTATTGGATTATATTGCTTTTGTGTTTAAAGATACTGGCTGTATTTTATGGATATAATAAACCCACTCTGTATTCAGGTGTGGCTGTTTTTTAGTTACATGTATGTTGTGTGTGCCTGGTTGGCCACTTTGGAGGGGGGAATCAAGCATTTACATTTGAACGTGTTTTTTCTTAATGTATAAGTTAAGTGCTGGGATAAGGAATGTAAGTGTTTGTTTTATTATTTTAATGGATTATGTTTCTTTGTTAGTAAACCTAAATATAGCACAATTATATGTGTATTGTGTTTTTTAAATAAAATAAAAAAAAAAAAAAAAAACATTCTGACAAGGACGCTCATTACCAAAATGTTCTCAAAACGTCGACACTATCACGTTTCCGCGTCGCTAAAAAACCATTCGCTTCCGCGATGACCTTATTCCCAGCACTTGTACAACGTCCAGGGGGGGAAGTGGAATGTCTCCCTCCGCGTAGCACCTCCACTCCTATTTCTTCGGCCCCTCTCAACCTCCTCACTCCATGTCAAACTCTGCTGAGGCAGAGTCGAAAATGGCTGATCTTGGTCCTCTCTCCTTTTCCTCCACATCTCTCCGTTGCTGCTGGTCTTATCACCACGTCCTTCTTTCTCATGTGGGGGGGGGCGCACAGGTGATCATACGACCCACAAATGGGCAAGTGCGTCACTGCCCAGCGTATGTTACAAAAAAAACCTGAGTCCTGAAATCTTCCACACCACGTACGATGAAACTGGATGTCTTAGCTTCATCTTGACGAGAATGCACCTTCAGGTATCCCCATATACGGCCGGCTGACCACCTTCCTGCAGTGATCGTATGTATTGTGCCGTATTTACACGATAATGAACCGATGTCATATGCATCCGCCTCGAACGCACAATCCTGATCTTAACCCATGTGTAATGCGGACACATCATGCAGCCCTCACCATCACAGCAGATTAACGGTATGACCACCTCTTGAAACTTATTCAACTCACTGCCTCATACACATTAACCGAACTAAATTTTACAAAAACCTCTTCGTACCATTCCAGTGCAAGTCCACAAATCTCCTCATTGGCTATTCCGTAGTATCTCTGATGATTGCAGGGCAAAAATAACGCCATGATGGCTCCATTACAGCTCCACGGTTAATACAATGCAGACAGTATTTTACCCTTCGCAGCTAGCCTCGCCATGTTTGTGAAAATAATACTGCCATCCAGACAACTCCCGGGGGCAGCACAGCACATGTCCTCTCCACTCAAGGGTTGAGGAGACGAATGACTATTGTATTGTACGTTCTGAGGATTATGTTTCAAAATTGTTTTATTTAAATGTGCATCAACCCTTGTTTAAGGGTTTTTTATGTTAAGCTATGAATTGTAGTTGAACATAAAATATATATAAAAAAAAAATATTATGAGGAGACTCCTTCCCAGTATCTGATCGTCAGTAAAAAGCTCCCTGTCTAGAGAAAGAAAGATGCTCACACCTGTGGAGAAAGAATGTTATGCATAGTATGGGGTACAAGTAGATTCAAATACTACCTATTACGGAAAACCCTTTGTGCTTGCTGAAAACAGATCACAAGCCATTGATGTACTTGAGAACTTTAAAAGGGTCAAATATCAGACTCTTGAAGATGGGCTCCTGCTATTCAGACCCTATAAGTTTAAGTTTGTATATATTTTCTGGCTCTGAAAACACCACTTTTCAATTGGCTTAGCTGCGGTTATACATAGGTTCTTTCCCTCTGTTCATTTCCTGATTGACTCCGTCCATAATTTTGGAAGGGGGTATTTCTGAAGGGAAAAGTAGGCGTGAGTGGGGTAAAGGTTGTTCAGGGCAACCAGGAACCATTTAACGAGTTATATCGCGCACAAATCCCCCTTTCTCTGGCGCTGGGGCCGAAACTAGTCTTGGTGTCTGTTTTGTTTCATTTCTACCCCTGTAGTATTGACCTTACTTTGGTGTGGGTTGAAGTTTGGAGAGTCCACTTTCACCTCCATTCTCCTCCTAATCAGGTAAGTGATTCCCTGGAGTATCACTGTTTTTTCCTTTCTTTTGTTTGCTGTTACCAGTAATGATTTTGGCATTTATCAGTCTTTCATTCTTAAATGTTATAATTATCAGGACCATTGGTAACCATTTATTTTTCTTATTACCAGCTCTGTTTCTTGCATGGTTATCCAGGTAGACGCCAGATAAAGGAGCAAGAACATTTTGTTAATGGGACTTATTAACAATTAATAGACACTACAGCCCTTGTTTATTCTACTTTTGGTGCTCCAACTAAGTGTAAGAGGAGATTCCAAAACATCGGACTATCACCATCCACCCAGGATAACCTACATCAACTTTAATATCAGAAGGACGCTGTCAGACCCCTTACCTACTCCTGCTTTTGCAAAGTCTGTATATATACATCCTCATTCTTTGTCTTCTAGTGCATCTAAGACCTTGTCGTAAGTGGATCCAATAGTTGAGACAGACATGGCGACACTACTCTGAACCCATGTTGCCTGGGTTGTGTAATTGATGTAACTAGATGGGTGGTGATCTTGCTTCTTAGGACTCTTTCAAATATTTTTAGATATGGACGTTAGTGGATATCGTCTTAGTTCCTTTGCTATTGCTTTACTGCCATCTTTTGTTGGAGTGGGGCTATGTCTGTTGTTTTTAGTAACTGTGGGACGACCCCCCTGTCCATGCTCCTCACCAAGATGGTAAAACTCGTGATAAAGGGCTTTCCTGCAGTTCTTGATTAACAGTTCCCACGAGTCTGGCCCTGGGGGCAGAGTGCATGGGCATGTTCATTTATCGCCTGTTCTAATGAAGTCATTGGTGTCAGGATAATATCAAATAATGCTTGTTAACCAAATTCTGTGACTTTCACAAGAAACTCATTTTTATCTTCACTATGTCTGGTTAGCGCTTGCTTAAGTCATATTGGGACTTGAGTAGCTCACTCCATTTCCCTTGCTGTCATCTGTGTAGGACCCATCCTGTTTAAGTAGGGGCCCAAATACTGGATGCCGTCGACTTTGATTTGGCATAAGAAATAAAAAAATACTTTGGGTTTCTTAGATTTCTTTTTATGGCTTTAAGTTCTTCCCACGATTCTTGACTCTACAAGATTCCTTTACCTAAATTTCGATGTTTTGCTATTTCTCTACACATGACTCCCTACGCATTTCAGATATATTGGCCTCTATTAGAGCCGCTCTGTTAATCTTTTCTGTCGCCTGTAAAGGACGCCTTGTCTCTTCTATTTTACATTACCCATCCTTTTTCTTAAAGAGCATACATTGTGGTGACACAGGTTAATCTGTCTAAGGGCATAAGTTGGGGTCTGTGTTGCTTAAATACTTCCCAGCTTATATCACTTAGGACTTGATTTATTTGGTCCCCCACTTTATTTTCTGTTATTGAAGTTGAATTTGGTGAAGGCGCCTCGTGACTAATCTCATTTTGTAGGTCTTGGGCTAAGAGGGGGGGGGGGGGGGGGGGGGGGGGGGGGGGGGGGGGGGGGGGGGGCAACGCATTACATGTCTGAACCTCGATTATCTTCTTATCTGAGTATATTGTTTTTTGATATGGTGACATTTCGTATCAGATCATAATTGTTAGTGAAGATATGCCTAGTGTATTCTCCAGTCGAGTAGGCTCTATTATTTTGCTGGTTTAAGTTTAATTTGCAGATATTTAAAGCACTGTGAGATTCTCGTGAGAGCTGACTCCTGGTGTTATTACTGCAACAACATTATTTGCTATATTCCATCCATTTTAGGTGCCTCAAGTTGAAATCCCCCGACAAGATGTTTGAGGGCAGGAGCTGGCAGATTTCCAGTGTTCAATTTTTGACAGGTTGCTCCTGAATTGCTGAGACGTTGCATCCGGAGGCTTGTAAACTATCCAGAATGACTAGTTTTGGTTCTTGATCCTTTACTGCTATATACTTCCACAACATTCATTTAGGCATTAAGCAGTTCCTTGCAAACAAGTGACTGCGATATACAGGCCAAACCCCCCCTTCCCTTTTGCCAGTTCACAGTCACTTTCCCTGTATTAGGTTGTACCTTGGATGCATATTTCTTGTCCAAGTTATCCTTCACATGGGTCCTCTGTGAAAGCTGCAAATATTGCATTTGCCTCTGCAAGCAGTCCATGGATGAAAGGTATTTTGTTCATGCTGCTTAGACCCTGTATATTTGCAATGAATGTCATCAAACTGGTGGTATTTGTAGAACTCTGGGGGGGACTTTTTTTCCGGCTCTAGTATCGGTGATTTGGAGTAAGAGGCCTTTCGACCGTTTACCTGGAGGTTTACTGGAGAGAGTTCCGGGTCAACGCCCCCGTGCGGCCCAGGTCTGTGACCAGGCTCCTGGTGGAACAGAGGGCCTGATCAACCAGCTGTTGCTGCTGGCTGCACGCAAACCAACGTACGAGCCACAGCCGGGCTGATCAGGAACTGACTTTAGTGCTTGTCCAGTGCCAGCTGAAGACTGGCCAGGGGTCTGTTGGTATCCCCCTTATGTGTGCTGAGAGGCAGTTTGAAACAGTCCTCGGGCCCCTGACACTTATTGTATGGTCTCTTAATGTGCTAGATGACGCCCTGCTTTTCATTGGGGGGATGGTGCATCGTCTGCAAGTCTTTTTGCTTTCGTAAGTGAGTGATTTTCGTGTGTGCAAGTTCGGTACTATCCCTCTAGATTTCCAGGTGTGTATAATCATTATCTCTTCCTCCTGCGTTCCAGGAATACAGTTAGGAACCTCCAAGCGCTCCAAGTAATTAGAGGTGTTTTATCTCCATTATGCATGCGTGAAAGTTCTCTGTAACATTTTCTCGTCGGCAATTCACCTGCCTTAAACTGCTGTTAGTGTGCAGCAATATTCCAGCCTAGATAGAACACGTGACATGAATAGTGTATCAGGGCTTGGCCTCCCTAGTTTTTGAAGTTCTCATTATCCATCCTGTCATTTTTCTAGCAAATGCGATTGATACAATGTTATGGTCCTTGATAGGTGAGATCCCTCCGACATGATCACTCCAGGTCTTTGACGTTGGTGTTTCGCTCATCTATTTTGTGGCCAAATTTGTTTGTACTCTGAAGAATTAATTTCCCCTCATGTTTCCATATCTGAGTAATTGAAAGTTTCATCGTTTTAACTTCATATGTTTTCTTCTGCAGCCCCACTGAAAGTATTTGGTTGATGTCCACCTGAGCCTTGCAGTGTCCTGCAATGAGACAGACATGCAGATTCGGTGTCATCTGCAAAGAAGACACGGTGCTGTGGCTGACATCCTTGTCTATTCGGATTATGAAGATGAGGAACTAGATGGGAGTACTGGTGCCTTGTGGAAAAGGGTCAGAGCTTTTTTCACCGTAGCTGCCCGGCACTTTACTTGTTTTGACGACTACTTGTTCTGTTAGTGAGGAAAAATAGATCCATCGACCGACTTTTCCTGTTATCCCTTTAGCACGCCATTTTGGTCTATTACGCCATGCTCACACTTGTTCGAAGGCTTTGGGCAAAGTCTG
Organism: Cherax quadricarinatus; assembly: GCF_026875155.1. Classification (NCBI taxonomy): domain Eukaryota; kingdom Metazoa; phylum Arthropoda; class Malacostraca; order Decapoda; family Parastacidae; genus Cherax; species Cherax quadricarinatus. The sequence continues at coordinate 26,028 of NW_026507441.1, forward strand.
TATATATTATCATCTGCATTCTTTTTGTTCTTCTAATGCATTTAGACCTTTGTCGTAGTGATCCAATAGTTGAGACAGACAGGACGACCCCCCCCCTGTTCTAAACCCATGTTGCCCTGGGTTGTGTTAACTGTGTTTCAAGATGGGTGGTGATCTTGCTTCTTAGGACCCCCTTTCAAAGATTTTTATGATATGGATGTCAGTGCTATTGGTCCTGTAGTTCCTTGCTGTTGCTTTACTGCCCCCTTGGTGGAGTGGGGCTGTTTCCTGTTGGTTTTTAGTAACTGTGGGACAATCCCGTTTCCATGCTCCCTCTCCACAGATGGAAAAGGCTCGTGATACGGCTCTTGCAGTTCTTGATGAACAGTTCCATGAGTCTGGCCCTGGGGCAAGAGTGCATGGGCATGTCATTTTATCGCCTGTTCGAATCATTTGGCGTCAGGATGACATCGGATAGGCTGTGTTAATCAAATTTTGTGGCTCTCAATAAAAAATTCTTTTTGATCTTCGACTCTCAAGTCTGTTAGCGCTTGCTAAAAACTGAGTCATATTGGGACTTGAGTAGCCACTACATTTCCTTGCTGTCATCTGTAAGGACCCATCTTGTTTAAGTAGGGGCCCAATACTGGACGTTGTTCTCGATTTTGATTTGGCATAGGAGAAGAAATACTTTGGGTTTCTTTTCGATTTCCATTATGGGCTTTAGTTCTTCCCGCAATTACCTGACTCCTAAAGATTCTTTTAGGCTTAAGTTCGATGCTTGCTATTTCTCTGACCAGTGTCTCCCGTACGCATTTCAGATATAATGACCTCTTTTAGGCCGCTCTGTTATCTTTCGTCGCCTGTAAAGGGATACCACCTGTCTCTTTCATTTTAAATCTACTCCTCCTTTTCTTAGAGGAATAAGCCTTGTGCATACATCCGAGTGGCCACCGAGTTAATCTTTCTAGGCGTAAGTTGGGTCTGGTGTTGCTTAGTATATCTTCCCAGCTATATCGGTTAGGACTTGGTTTACTTGTCCCCGCCCACTTTATGTTTTTGTTATTGAAGTTGAATTTTGGTGAATGCTTTCTCGTGACTAGTCCTCATTATGTCGGTCTGTGGGGCTCCACGCATACACGTCTGAACTTCCAATTATGTTGTGATCTTGAGTATATTGTTTTTTGATATGGTGACATTTCTTATCAAATCATCATTGTTATGAAGATAGGTCTAAGTGTATTCTCCAGTCTAGTAGGCTCTATTATTTGCTTGTTAAATTGAATTTTGTGCAGAGATTTATAAGCCTTCGTGTGTAGTGTGAGTTTTCAACAAGCTGCCTCCTGGTGTTATTAACTGCAACAATATTATTTGCTATATCCTCCATTTTAGGTGCCTTAAGTTGAACTCCCCCAGGAGCAAGATGTTGGGTGGCAGGAGCTGGAAGATTTTCCAGACAGTTTTGGTCAATTTTTAACAGCTGTTCCTGGAATTGCTGGATGTTCATCCGGAGGCTGTATGACTACCACAATGACTAGGTTTTGGTTCTAGACCTTTTACTGCGTAAAACTCCACTACATCATTTGAGGCATAAGCAGTTCTGTGCAAACAAGTGAACTCTGCAATGTACAGGCCAACCCCCCCCTCGCCCCTTTTGCTGTTCACTCTGTCACATCTGTATAGGTGTAACCTTGGACCATATTTTCGTTGTCTCAAAGTGGATCCTTTATTGGGTCTCAGTGAAAGCCGCGAACATTGCCTTTGCCTCTGCAAGAAGTCCACGGATGAAAGGTATTTGTTTGTTTGTTTTGCTGGCTTTAGACCCTGTATATTTTCAAAGAAGTTATCGTACTGTGGGTATTGTTTTTTTTTTATTATATTTTGTACTGGGGGGATTTTTTTCTGGCAATAGTATCTGTATCAGTTGGTTTGAGTGGAGGCCATCGACTGTGTTTCCACTCCAGGAATGACTGGAAATTTGGTGTACATTTCTGCATTTCCTGCTCAGTTTTTTTTTTTTCCTTTCTGGCTACTAAAAAACCCTCCCTCTTGAGTGTTGTGGCTACCCAGGTTTTCCCATGGCCTGGATGTTTTGGTATCCTTTTTGTCTCCCCTTTAGATGGTATGCCTGCAATTTAAGTTTATAGCACAGTCTGGATTTGGCGTAACGATTTTCCACCATTTCCTGCCAGTTTTTTTTCCATTTTTGCATTCCTTTAAGAACCCTTTGAATGAACCTCAACAGGACCCTGACTTATTTTTTGCTTCAGTCCGGTCTATCTGCTTCACAACCATTTCACTAGTGGACTGTGGATGTAACATAAATTATCTTCTTCTGACCCACTATAGAAATTAATTACTGGAATGTTATTTGGTCTCCTGTGTAAAAACCGAGAAAAAAATAGATTATTTAAAATCGAGACATTCTTCTCTTTATCAGTAAGAATGCCCATAGTATTTTAAGGGACCTATCTTATCTCTGACTTTTGTTCTATATACCTGGAAAGAACTTTTTGGGTTAGTTCTAGAATCCCTAGCAACTTAAAATCATAGTCCCTTTTAGCTTTCTTATCCCCTTTTTAAATGGTCCCCTCTTAATGTTTAATATACTGATTCATAAAGATGACACGTCACTCTCTTTTGACAAAGCCTATAAATTCCTTTCTTATGTCCTAGTGATATTTCAGCCTATTATTCATCTATTTTGGTCATTCTATTGATCTATTTCTTTATACGGAAATAAACGTTCTTTGAGCCTCAAGTATAGTGTTCAAAAAACTGTCATATTGATGCTCTCTTCTTACCCCAGTCAATCAGATGATAAGTGTTCTCTAAGCCCATCGTAGCTGCTTAAGCGAAATCTGGGACTGTTACAGATTAATCCCTACTATCATACTTCCATTCAATGCTAAATGTAATTGATTTGTAGTCGCTAGCACCCATCTTCTGAAACTTCATCAATATTAACAAGGTTTCTTACGTACACTATCCTACAAATCAATAGCTGATCAACCACCCTCCACCCGCGCCTACATCCCACCTCGCTTACTTTATTGCCTAGTCCATATATTAGACTATTTGCCACATTAATTTCCTCATCCCCAGGACTCTCGCCAAACACATCTACCGACCTTTCCTACCTTGTTAATCCTCTCATCCCTCACCAATACAGTTTGTATCATCCACAAAACCCACATACCCCGGCGACCCTCTCGTTCATTACTAACCCCTTCCACTTGCGATACTCCACTAACTGCCCTATAGTAAGGGATCCTGGAGGCACGCAAACAATATTTGCGATAGAGGGCAACCCTGTCCACAAACCCCTTCCCATCTGAAAATGTTAACACCTAGCCTTCCATTAACCGTGTACATCTCATAGATGCTCCCTGAATACAATGATTCTCGCCCAAGATGTAATTTCCCTCCTGAATCCCTGCCAACACATGAACCATCCATAACGAATCCCTCTCTAACACTATCGTAATGCAGCTCGCCAATCCAATGCCAAAACACCCCCACCCCCCCAACTCCCGCCCTCTGCTCTATAAAACTTCTTAAGAACTCCATGCCCTTCAAACATTGTCCTACCCGGTACCCCATATTTGTCCTCTGTCAATACAGTTGCCTATCACCTTTTTTTATTCTATCCCTAATATCCATGCAAAAAACTTATAATCGCCACACTAAGCGATTTATTGCAATGCACGGTAATCCTCTACCGTAGTCTGTCCACCTTTTCGAAACTAATACCCGACAGCGGTCCTTGCTGCTCACCAACCATTTCCCCATCATCCTTCATTACATTGAGTAACCTATAACTAAAAAGCCTCTCAATACTTCCCAATTCCTAACGTAAAAATCATTTAGGCAAAACCCATCTACACCTGGAGCCTTACCTAAACTTGCACCAGACAAAGCATGCGAAATCCACTTCCCGTGACTGGACCTTCTAATAATGCTACCCTATCTATTCCATCAATCTCACATTGCACGAAACCTCCCAATTTCCTTTAAAGCCTCATCTCGAATACCCGTTTTTGTGCATATGACCTAAACCATCATCTAGATAACCACTCATACCCTCTGTCGTCACTAAAACCTGCCCCTCTCTATAACCCTTCCATCCCCACATGAACATTTAATCCCCATCATCTCCTCGCCACTCTTCTCTTACGCTATCGCCTCAACACGCAAGCAAAAGGCCCTGTCACCACCATAACACCATCTTCCAGCCCACCCAAAACTACTCGTGCGCCATCAAATCTTTCATTTGCAAATCCATGATACGCTCCTTTAACCCTCAATATCGTCCACCGGATAACTAGCACTCCCACTCTCGTAGAAGCTCTCAACTGCGCCCCTCAAGAATAAGATTTGGGAAACTAGCCCATACTCAACCTGGTTTATTTCCCCTCCCACTACGAAATAAAAATTCCTTAATACGGATTTCGCCCAACAGAGTCCCACCAACTTACCAGTTCACTATTCCCAGGCGCCTCTGCCAACAACTCCTCCCACAATGAAACAAATGACTGTCGAGACTCTTCCTTCCCTGAAACAACTTTACATTTCAACTCCAAAACCCCCTTACACCTTCTTGGCAAACACCCTCCCAACCTACATCCACCAAAACACCCCTGTGATCAGCAAAATAACTACGTTCCATTACCTCACGACTATGTATTACGACTGTCCTGGCCACATATAATCGATCGAGCCTAGCCGCATACCCACTGCTTAATAAATGTTGTGCTCCACGCCTCACCTCCCCCAACATCTGTCAATCCTTCCCTTGATAACAATTCTCCAATATTCTCAAACAATGCCTGCCCCCCTCGGTTCAACATGCTTACTTCCTTATCACACAGTTCCAGTCACCTCCTATCACAGCAACCCCCCGGCAATCACGCAAATAATATAACCAGAACATCCCTCACGAATTTATTCTTTATTCCTTACATCTCCTCTGCTGGCCCATACACACACACCCAACATCATCTGTACCTGGACCCCAATAACCTTCCACACGAATCACCCTCCCCTCTCACCCCTCACTATGCCCTGACAACCAACGGGCTAAGTTTTCTTTCACCAAAAAGGCCCACACCTCCTTTCAATCGACTGCATGCTCACATACAACATTATATCCATCCACCTTCAACTCATAACCCGGTCTATAATTGTCTTCCTGCAAGAACACAACGTCAAAAATCATGACGCACCAAATATTCCTTAACCACTCACACTTTCTATGAGACCTCAAGCATTGAATGTTCAATTCAGGCACTAAAACTCAACAAAGGGGGTTTTCCCTCTTGACCTATCACTTATACACCTGTCGTTTCATGCACCCTTTTCCCTCCCCCCCCTTCTGGCCACCCTTACCAACCCTGCCCCTGGCGCCACTGAACCCTCTGCACCATGCTTCTGCCCATGTTTTCTTCCCAGGTCGTTGGTGCGGGCGTAACAAGTCGCGGCATCAGAAAGCACTGCTGTGTGCTTTCGCGTCTAACCCTCGACCTGCATCAAGTCATCCAGCGCAGTGCCATGATGAACTTCCACCTTCCACAGATCTCACCAACTGGGCACCTTACGACACACTTCAGGCCAGCTGGCAATCACACGCCCTCCTCACTGCAGACCCATGATTCAGTTGATTGTTCGCATCGCTATTGTGCCGTGCGGACAGGCTGCGCATGGCTCCTGATACACTGGTTTACTGCGCAGTTTTCCGTTTTTGTGCATACAACATGGCGGATTCGCATTGGATGCCAGGGTGAGCAACTGTTTGTGTGGGAATTTGGGTGCGTGGCACGCTACAGAAACAACATGCATCTTGTTACTGCATGCCCATCATCAGTGAGGTATATGGGAATACCGACCGAAGAAGAATTATATGGAGTAGCAGTCAATGGTGTGTCGAAATTTTCATCAAAGTTTAAAGACGCAGGATTCTACACAGCATGTCAAAAATATCAAGAGAAGAGGCCTGGCAGTGAACACTATGAGGAAGTCTGCTTTACATGATGTGTCCAGCTATGTGAAAGTGGTGAAAGTACGAAACGTGCCTTTTGAGGCGACGGAGCATGATTGACGGCGGTTTTTATCATCTATGGGAAAATCCACTCAGCAATGATGGGGGTTGGCAAAATGGACCTTATGAGGGGCTAACCTGAGGATCATTTACGCTGAAAATGACGTTGAGGCAGTCAATTCCATCATACGTATTATGGAGGTCCTTCCGAACGCAGGTCTAACGTGTACTACTCAGGGCAGCCGGAAGACTTGCAGTTATGTGGTTCTTTTGACATATGGCGCCCAATGCTATAAAAAAGCTGGACGGAGGGAACAGGTACCATATCTTACATCAGAGGAAATGCTCTGGAGGTGTCGGAGAAGAGTAAGGCCAAACAAGATTCCTTGCCGTTGGAGTGACGAAGTGGACAGGGCTGAGGCGACTATGGCGGAAAAGTGTAACACTATCAGATTGATAAGGGAACAGACGCATCGACGTCTGATGAGGAGGTAACGGGCCAACAGGATGGCTTGCTGGGAGGAAGTACCTTAGTTCCCTTTTTGCATGACGTTGAAGAGGGACAGTGGGATGAAGGGTGTAACCTGGTGCAGGCAACTGTGCAGCAAGATCAGAGGTTAGGAATACTGTGTTGCACTAATTTAATGTGCACAGAACGTTGTGGCAGAGGTCCATTAGGGCAGAAAAGACAGGTTGACGAGGTGTGGGGGAGGGGAAGTCTCGTAAGAGAACTGCAGGAACGTCTGAGATGGATGATGTTCTTACTCCAGACAAAGAACAGGAGTAAAAATCTTGAGAAAGGATGTTATGTCATAAGGGGAAAGAGGAAGGGGTAATGTAGGGTTTAATGTTCTAGGGATAATGAGGATAGGGGGGTGAATAAGCAAGCGTCAAGAAAGATGCCATACAGCAGACGGTCTGAAGGAGGGTGTGTCTTTTTTTGCCAAAGATAGAAAGGGTAAACCACCACTTTTAAAATAATTCACGATAGTAACTGTAAAATTAAATGATTGAAGAATGAAGTGAAACGAGTATGAATGGAATGTTTTTGAGGAGATATAATGTGGATGTTGCTTTATATACAAGAACACAATTATAAGATAAGGCTGTGCTTTGGCATTAAAGGGTTATAAATTGTAGTAAGTGGTCTGTTAGGTAAAAGTGGGAGTGGCAGTGGCTTGTGAAGGAAAAATAGACCCTTACGTATTAATAAAGTGGAAGAAGACGGGGGGGGAGGTAGTGAGGGTGGATGTGAGTGGGGAGCAATCTAGATATGTTTCATTAGGGTATTATATGCCAGCAGAGAAATATAATCAAAGTAAAAGAGGATTTTGGTGAGAGACGTTTTTAGTGTATTTTTTTAAGGGGTTTACCTCCTAGTAACTGTATTGGGGGGGACTGGAACTGGGTTATAAGGGGGGGGGACGTGGAGCCAAAGGGGGGCGGTTGTGTATTAACGGTCGTTACGCATGTTTTAACAGGATGCAGGGTGAGGGACGTGGAGGGAGTGGGGGCTTGGAGAGTGATTACACTTTTGGTTATGGGGGAAGAAATTATTCAGCGAGGTTAGATAGGATTTATATAACGGAGGCAAGTTAGGTAGGAGGGGTCAAAACAGTGGACGTAGGTTTTCGATCATAGGCAGTTTTTGGTAGACTGGATTGGGAGGGAGTGGTTAAGGTATATTCAAGTTTCTGGAAGTTAAATGCGTGGTTAAGTGAGGAGTGAGGTGGTGAACGCAGAGTTTAGAGACTGGTGGAGACAATTGTGGAGGGCAAGGGAATGGGTAGGGAGTATTTTGGATGGTGGAAAATAGGCTAAACCTGGTATCGCGGGGTTTAATAAATATAAAGGAAGGAAGGGAGGAGGCGAGGTGGAGGTAACGGGTTAACAGATTTATTTGGAACAGCAGCTCAATGATGTTACGCAAGAGATGAGGGGAAGTCCTTTTGAAGAAATATCAGGGCTAAGAGGGAGACCTAAGAGACATACATAATGAAAGATTTGAATGAATTAAGGGTAAGGGCAGGTATGGATGCCGTGCTATGGGGAGATAAAAACCGTGGGTAGTGTGTTAAGAATTTCGCATTAGACTACAGGAGTCCACTATATTACTTTTTAGAGGTTAGTGACGATTTGGAAGGTTATACTAAGGGGCAAATGTTGGTGACAACTGAGGGGAATAAGTAATTATGCGGACTATTGGTGTTAAAAGTAAATGGGAAAAAAGGTAATTTGGAGATATTAAAATAAAGAAATAGGAGGGTGAAGGTCTGGGAAAGGTGGGGAGGACAAGGGGATTGGAAGGAATATTAAGTATGGAAGAAGTGAAAGAGGCAGTGTTCAATTTAAGTATGGGGAAAGCACCGGGAATTGATGGGCTTTTTCCAATGATTTTTTACAGATGCATTGGGAAACCATAAATGTTTGTTTGGTTCAGTATTGAATTGTAATGCTGAAGGAAGGGAAATTGGGAACGTCACAGAGGACGTGTGGTCGTGCTTGTAAAGAAACAAAAAGGCGAGGGGAGAACACTGACCACGTACAGGCCATATCTTTAATGTTCCCCCCATGACTGTTAAAGAAAGTGTCAGCTCTGGCTTTGGGGAAGAAGTGCTCTCGGGGGGTCGAGCCCATGGCTCACAGAAGGAAGCAGAGAGTGTCCATAAATGGGGTTAAATCCAGGGGGGATCGTAACAAGGGGCGTTCCACAGGGATCAGTTTTAGGCCCTTTTGTTGTTTAAAATATATAAAAGATCTCGATGAGGGGTTTTACTGTGATATGAGCAAATTGCCGATGAACAAAGATGGGTGGGATAATTGTTTCAAACAGATGTTAGAGAACTTCAAGAGGATTTAAACAAATGTATTCTTGGTCAAAAAAGGGGGAGATGCAGTTCAATGTAGAAAAAATGAAAGGTTCTGAACTCGGGAGTGTCCATAACCCAGCACTTATAAGTTAAATGAGTAGAACTTAGCCTACAGATTGCGAAAAGGACGGGGGGTTATGGTGAGCAGAAACCTTAAAAAAGCAGCAATCCTAAGGTACATAATAAGGCAATAATTATGGGTTTTAATTAAAGAAGTGTAAGCAAGAATCCAGGGGTCATACGCAGCTTTATCTCATTTAAGGCCCCCCTAGATTTGCCCCCAAAATTCTGGTCTCCTATTACAGAATGGACATAAATTCAAATAGAAAACATTCAGCATAATGATAATTAAAATACATTAGAAATCTTCCTTAAAAAAAGATTAAAAACTCTTAAGTTACTTTCCCTTGTTAGAAGAAAAAAAAAAAAGGGGGGAGACCTTTATGTATTGGTGTAACCCTTGCCATCTTGAGTAGTTTCGGGAAGGTCTAGCTCTATTACTTGTTAAAAAGTAATGAAATGCATGCAAAGGCATGGGCCCTCGTTGTACATAATGGGGGACATGAACAGATTCCCCGGTTATTTTTAAGTGCTTTATGATCCCAAGTTTCCCGTGGGCTCATTTTGGTGCAAATGAAGGAATTTGGGAAAATTTCCATCTAGGATCCCCGGATGGGCCTTGGTATGTGGGATTTAATGGCGAATTTGATCCTATGTTTGAAAAGTAGTATGTTGTTTGCTTTTTTTTTTTACTTTTGGGGAGGCTGAACATATAACATAAATTTTCGCGGCCCCTTTTGATTTATAGTACTGTGTGTGCCTGTAGTGTAGGGTAGTGTTTATATTTTAAGTAAAAACACGGTTTTGGTTTTCCCTTGCATTTTAATGTTTAAAAATCACATGAAGATAATTTGAAGGTAAAAAAAAATTAAATTGATTTTGTGTAAAAAACACAATTTTAGATGACTTCGTTGGAGCAGGTATGCAATGAGTTTAAGTAGCGGTGTATGCATGTATTAAATACTAAAAAGGGATTTAAAAGGGATGAAGAAGTCTTGGGGGGGTTGCACCCGTGTTAGATTAGAGTATATTTTCCTTTTTATGCTAGGGAAAGTTTTCATAATTTTTTACTTAGAGCAGTATAACCACGTCTTATAGTATGTCTGTTTTTTTAGGTTTTGTAGGGGGGGGGGGACCTTTTTACGCCAGAGCACATATTATGACTTTATAAATGACCTTTGTAGGGGGTGGGTGTTAGGGGTTTTAAAGGATGTGGTGAGGTTTTTTCCTTTAAAATTTTTTTGATATAAAATTGGGTAAGATTTTAAATGGCGAAAGTGATTCTTGGAAAGTTGTTTGGTACACCTGTGTAAGTTTTTTTCTTTTTTGGGTTTGTATACGTATGTTGTCTTTAATTTTGTTGTTTAAAGTTGATTGGTTTTGTGACATGTTGCTTTCCCTGTATAATGTATACTTATTTTTAAAAAAAATAAAAAAAATAGCAAATAAAAAACACAGTATTAACAAACACAAAAAGGTTACACAAATTACTAGAAAATAGCTTTTGACAAAACATAAAATTTGGGGAAAAATGGGGAATCTTTTCCCATTT